>JBBPCS010001909.1:0-14309 GCA_037974645.1 Hollardia meadi
AGTGTATCGAGATACGTATCGTATCGGCCTCACACCAGAGATGCCCTACCCTAATACACACACTATCTTAAAAGACTTAGATATTTAAGTTCTCAGTACACACAAGCAAAACAGCAAAGACTAATTTTCTAATTTTCTGAGAGAACATTAACATATGTTTGTCTTTTAAACCTTTCAATAAATAGGCCTCTTTATCCAGTAGTTTTTAAAGCTAGAGTGGTGTCTTTGGAAAGGCTGGCAAGGTCCACTTTAATGAAATTATGATGCAAATGCAAAAATATCTTTTAATTTCATGTTGAGTTACTACAGTGGATATATTACATAATATTACTATTTATCTAGTTTTCTTCTGTTTACCGTTTTGGCCCATCTGTACATATTCCGATTTAACATAACTACACATATGTTAAATATGTGTGTCGTGTGTTCATACTTTCTTTCCAACTGACTGTCTGTCTGTGGGCAGCCATTTAAAAGGGAAAAAAACAAAACAGAGTGTGTGTGTGTGTGTGTGTGTGTGTGTGTGTGTGTGTTAGCATCTGTGCGTATGCATTTGTGAAATGCGTTAAGATTCAAGTGGTGAACTGAGGCCTTTATAAATAGTGATGAGGACAGATGGAATTCTTTGCGGTGTACTGTGAGGGAACAAATATGCAATCATTTGTCCGAGCTCAGGATGTTACAGAGATTCTCATCTCGCAGGAAATCCCACGGGGAGCCCTTTTAGCTGGATGCATTCACAATATATTTTATTTTTATTAAGTTATGTCCTTATTCAAACTTTTGTGGGTTATAACTTTTGATGCACACAATCCTTGGAAGACCATCTTAATAGATTCTTTTTTCATCTTTGTGATCCCCCCTCTCTTTTTTGACTCCCAGATCATAACCATGAGAGATTATGTTCCAAAAATTATTGGCCTGGAGTCTTTTGAAGATCACATTGGACCCTATAGGGGATATGATCCAACAACGGACCCGTCAGCCTCCAATGTGTTTGCCACTGCTGCATTCAGGTTCGGCCACGCTACCATCCCTCCGATCCTCAGGAGACTGAACGAGAGCTTCCAGGAACATGAGCACTTCCCCCACTTGAGACTGAGCAATGCTTCATTCAGTCCATGGAGAATAGTCAAAGAAGGTCAGTACACTCTTATGAAGCTGCCTATTGGAACTAATAACATATACTGCAAGCACATTAAACACACCATAAAAAGAGTGGAGGGAATGAAAAAATACTCAATTTAGGTCAGCCTCAGCACTGAATGTCTGTTTGTTAGTGTAATAATTAGTTGTATGAAATTCAAATGATTCATGGAAGTCAGACCCTTAGAGAGACATATATTTTATGAGTATGAAAGCCTGCATCAGTATTTCATGACTAGTACACGACATATAAACTTTTTCCATTAATTATTAGTACATTACTTATTTATTAGTCATTATAGACTTGTATATAAGATAGTACTTCATCTGTCATATACAGATGCTCTGTTAAAGACATTACCATCAGACTACAGAGAAGCTTCTTTCCTCGGGGTGTGAGACTCCTTAAAGGGACAGTTCACCCCAAAATCAAAGATAGATATTTTTCCTCTGCCTTCTAGTGCTATTTATCTATTTAGATTGTGTTGGTGTGAGTTGCTCTGTTTTGAAGATATCAGCTGTAGAGATTTCTGCTTTTTCTCAAATACAATGAAATTAGATTGCACTTGTCTTGTGGTACTCAGAGCACCAATAAAATACTTTAAAAAAAACAAACAAACTCAACAGCAATGTCTCTTTCCAGAATTCATGACCAGGTCCAAAGACCTTGTTATGAGCAGTTTCACGTAGGAGTATTTTCTTGAACAAGAGATGAGAAAGACATTGTTCATTTAAACCTGAAATTGATGTGGGTTGATCAGAAGTTGCTATATTTATTATTTACTAGAGAACCATTTACAGCACAGCCTTAGAATTGAGCTTCAGAACAATGTTTTTGATAACTGGAGTAAGAGAATTATTTATAGAACACATTTGTTATAAACTTAAACTTCAGACAGCTACCTAATGAGGATTTTCCTTCATCACGAGTACAGATATTGAAACATTTTACTCAGATGATACTCTGTTTTACAATGTAAAAAGGTACATTGTCTGTACTGGATACTTGTTTCAGCCAACTACTAGATCAACCCTAGTAAATGCCCTATTCCATTGCACAGTGCTGCGAGTGTCAGCCTCTTTGTGAATGCAGTGCCATTTTGCTATTTCAATAACTCAAGTCACAATGTTGCTGTCCTTGAGATCATGAATAAGATTATGAATAAGGTTAAAAGTGCCAGCACATACACACCTACACACAATGGTTCCTCTCCATCTCGGAAAGTATTTTTCTTTCTCCATAAATACAACATTGTTCATTCGTAACATTGTTACGTTTGCATTTAAATGGATTACACTGCCTTAAACACCAACACCGGTTGGATTGGATTTTTGCCAACCTCTCATGGCTGAAGTTTTTACCCTGATGCAGTGACACAGAGGGATGTATTCAGTTCAGTCACCACCGAGTGCACTGCTTTTATGAAACTATGTGTTGTTATGATGAGCAGCGTATTCATCCACAACAGTCCATTCATCCTGTTTGCTCATATGAAATTGTTTGGATGCCCTTGAGCCCTGGGGTGGCAGCAAATCCAAGCTTAGGAGTGATAGACAAACCTGTTTTGTGAACAGCATAAAGAAAAAAAAATACCGTTCAGAAGAATGTACTCAACCATATATACTGTATTATACTAGTCTGTTTGGAATAAGGGATTACAAGCAGGATGGACATGGTAAAAAAAAAAAAGAAAAAGAGCATGCTGTTTGCAAATTTGTGACCTCAAGTCACATGGCAGGTCAGGAAAAGTTTCTTCGTCCACAAAACAGTTCTGGAGCTTCAGAGTAAAACAGCATTATCCTAAATAATTAAAGTACATGGGGACTTTTACAACATTAAAAAACAGTTGAAAAAAAAAAGTAATTGCTTGATACAACTTATCTGGTGTAATCCAATTGATTAGAAAAGACATCTTTTTTGGAGGTGGAAATCCTAACTATTGGGGTGTGTGCTGACGCTTTCCGTGAAGAAGCTACAGATACTGACTGAATTTTCATTTTGGGTGAACTATTTCTTTAAATATTAATAGGAAACCTATTGTCTTGTTATGTGCACATTGAGCATTTCTGCCTCAGACAGAAAAAAACGCTCTATCTTATATTGCTGTTTTTATGTCTAGGTGGAATTGAACCAATTCTGAGAGGTGCAATTGGAAGTGCAGCAGCAACTGTTAGTGCAGACAGGGTGCTGACAGATGAGATAACAGAGAGGCTGGTCATCCTTAACATGCCAAAGCAAATGGACCTGGGTGCACTGAACCTGCAGAGAGGACGAGATCACGCTCTTCCAGGCAAGTGCTAAGCTGAGAGTCAGTGCTGTTCAGTTAAGCCTGTCACAATCCTTGATTGATTCCTTGATTCCTTTGTCAACACACTAAAGCCAATTCATTCATTCATAAACAAGTTTCCAATAACAAATCATCTGTCTGTCAAACCACAAGATGATGATTCATGTATTATTCAGTGGTGAGTTGACAAAATCCAGTCCTATTCACAGCTTGTTTCTGAAGTTTGCTGCTTTCCGGTTCTTTATCGTGATGACCATGAGACGCAAAAACAGTTATCGCAACCCACGCATTAGATTGACAATGAGCTGACAGATAGGTGTGCTTATACAGAACTACCAGAAAAAAATGTAATGACTCTGAAAAGCTATCAACTTAAAAGAATTGTGCAACATTTTGGGAGATACGCAAAAATCAACTTTCTTTCCAAGAAGTAGACTGACAAAAGAAGATCAATACAACTTCCGTGTCTGTTAACTAAATATAATAAAGCTAAGTGATGCGCTAACTGTAGGTGAGGAGAACTGCCCTGGTTTTACACATCAGTGTATGTTCACAGGTATTGGGGAGTACTGCACATGTGAAAAAAGTTATATAAAGACTTTTGTGACTGTATAGGGAGCTGTGTGAAGCCTGATAAATGTCCTCAAGTGATGTCACTTGAGTCAGCAGTTGGTCTGAAGACTACAAGTTTTAAAAAAGAAAATGTCTGGGGGGTGTGGATTTAAAAGAATGATCTTATCAGACCTCTGTAGCTCACTCCTCATCTCTGCTTGAGGCTTAGCAGCTCAAGGCTACATTAGCAGCTACTAGAGTAACACATCCAAATGTCAGACTTAACAGATGGCTTAAAGTTGTGGGTAATGTAGGCTCCAGGAAAAAGGAAGTAGAATGCATAAAAGAATTGACATCTCTGTTTCTGCTGCATTGATTTCAATCCTTAAAAAAACAACAAAAAAAAACAACCCCAAACTGTCCTTTGTGAATTTGACAATGTTAAAGGAGTGCACAGCTAAATTGCATAGAGACCTAAATGGGGAGAAAGCCAGTCTGGGTTCGAAAAGGTAACAAAAATCGCTTTCCAGAACCTCTTAAATGCCCTATTTAAGGCGTTATATTTAATTTATTTAACACATAAAAAAAACAAACCCTTGCCTGACAGTAATAACAGTAATGACAACAGGCCTACCCCGAGTCACTGTGCTGGCTTAAAAAGTTGTCCGAAACATAAGCCTTAATGAAGTTGTGATTTTTGCACTGTGTTTTGTGCAGGTTAAACTAACTGAAATAATGTCTTAATTTCTGAGCTTTGGAGGTTTTGATAGGTGGTGTCATTGGACTGTTAGCTAGCTGTTTCCCCCTGTGTCCAGCCAAGCAAAGCTAACCTAACCATCTCTTTGCTTTAGCTTCATATTTATCGCAGACATGAGTGGTATTAATCTTATTTCTTACTTTCAAAAAGAAATCCCAATGTGAATGGATATGTTCACTATTAAACCAAATTATGCTGAAATTACTTTGCAGGATACAATGAATGGAGAGCATTCTGTGGACTGAAGCGCATTACGACACTGAATGATTTCAACAAGGTTGTAGGAGACTGCAGGGTTGCTGAGAAGATATTCGAAATATACAAACATCCAGACAATATCGATGTCTGGCTTGGAGGGCTTGTTGAAAAGTTCTTGCCAGGCTCAAGAACTGGTCCTCTCTTTGCCTGCCTGATCGGAAAGCAGATGAAAGCCCTCCGTGATGGTGATAGGTAAATTAATATTTGCTTGGTTTTGCTCCCAGATGCTCCCATTCACGACTTCAGAGATCAAAATTTAAAATAATATCGGTGTACCACTAAGAGACTTTATTTATCGAAATGTTTGATTTTAAATGGACAGATCAACTGTTTTATTTATTTTTTTTAGGTTTTGGTGGGAGGCTGAAGGTGTGTTTACCCAGCAACAGAAGGCGGAGCTTTTTAACGGTTCTCTGTCTCGGATCATCTGTGACAATAGCGACATAAGGGAAATCCTTCCTGATTCTTTCATGTTCAGGAAATACCCCTCTGGTTACATCTCTTGTGATCATATTCCATCAATTAATCTGGAAGCTTGGAGAGAGGAGCCGAGGTGGGCTTGAGAAACTGTTGCAGTCCTAATATTTTTAAAAATCATACACATTCCTTTGAATTACTGCTTTTCCACTGCATTAACATGTAAATCTTTTATCACTCAATTCCAGATTTAGAACACTATGGCACTCCAAGAATGATAAAGAACAGGGATTTTATTTTGTCCTCTACATCTGGCAAACTGGTTGCTCAGTACTCCTGTTATCGTGGTTTCACGTTAAAGGGTGTAGCTGCAATAGTTTGTGATGACTATATCATGTTGTCTATGTGGAGTATGAAAGAAAGATTCCACTGTAAACTGGTAATATAGCATATCCAGATTGTATGAACTGCTACATTTGGAAACATATACAGATCGGCCTTGGAAGGATTTGTTCATGTACTGTAGGCCTCCCTTAAATATGGCTCAGCACATATTTGGACATGCAGGCAGTACTGTAGTGTTCTTGTCTGTCTGGAGCTTTACTGCTATCTGCTGGTACTAGTGGAAAAAATGAAACAGGAAATATTTAGAATTTGGCTCCTTCAGGATGCGAACCATCTGTAAAAGTCTCAGTCTCTCAGTCACTCTCAGTCTCTCCCACATGCAGCAAGAAAGCACAAAGTTCCATGTAGACAACAACCTATCAAGCCGTCATTACTGTCAGAGTAGTATTAAAATCCTTGCAGAGACCTCGAGTTAGGTAATTTATCCCAGTGAACAGAGTGTCTTCTCAAATTTTGTAAAGTTTGATAATTGAGTGGCAACACAATTAAGCAGAAACTATTTTGCACTGGTCACAGCATTTCCTACATTGACAATTTCAGTCTCGCGGACAGATATTTGGAAACAATGGCATACATTTAAATCGGCAAAACTACTATCCTCAAACATCCCATACAGTGTGGCATACCTGGGCACTCCTCTCTCTGGCATATGGTGTTCATATTAGGACATCCTCAGCTGTCAGAGTCAGGTCTCAGACATCAGATGAAAAAGCACCAGTTCTCAGGAAAACCTCTGTCATGTCTATGGAATTGCAGAGTCCGGTCTCAGACATCAGATGAGAAGGCATCAGGTCTTGGGAAAACCTCTGTCAAGTCTATGGAATTGCACCATCGAACGTCAGGGGAAACGGCTTCAGACGAAAAGGTATCAGAATGAGCAGAGAGTTGGTTAGTAGGTAACCGTAGCTAAACTAGCTGAGTTTGGTTGCTAGCTAGCGAAACTAACTGAGTTTTATAACTTTATAAATGCAGAAGTGTTGTTTCTATGAATTGATAGCTAGCTAGCTAACATAACTGGTGTTAGTTTAAACTGACATTTGAAATTCATCAAGTTTACTTGCAACAACACAAGTCAAAACTAGCCGAAATATAGTCCTTAGTAGCTAGGTAGTTAGCACACAGTAGCCATGTTGCCATAGTTACTGCCAACAGTTTATCTAGTGTTCTAAGCTAGCGCTAGGTAGCTGGGTTAACCAAAGAATTTAATTAGCCTATTAATTTCATATCCGAAAGAGTGATTCATTGTTATCATACATAATCATAGATAGTACTACGGACCACAGAAATATGTTTGTCTTCTCTTATTGTTAATGAAGAGGTTTATGTGTTATGTTAGCCAGCTAACGTTAGTTATCAATTCATAGAAACAACACTTCAATTAGCTTAGCTAACGTTACCTAGCAACCCACTCTCCTCTGTCTGAGACCTCTTCGCCTGAAGCCGTTTCATCTGAGGCCGTTAAGCCTGACGTTCAATGGTGCAATTCCATAGACTTCACAGAGGTTTTCCTGAGACCTGATGCTTTTTCATCTGATGTCTGAGACCTGACTCTGAAAGCTGAGGATGTCCTAATAGGAACACCGTATGGGCAGCCAAAACATCTCCTCAATGTCTACTCATTCTGACCGAACCACTACTAGTGACATCCCTGGGTCCTATAGTGCTACTCCAATTGTTTCCTCATGTTTCTCTTCCCTTGTTCATATGGAGCTAGGACCCTCAAACCCTACAAATCTCCCTATTCCTGACACTTCTTTTTATAATAGGTCATTAATTAGTTTTGGGCTTGTGAACTCTTATATAGCCACAATTCCAGTCCTTATAAATCGAAACTCCTAATTCACCAGAAGTAACTATTGGTTTTTAAATCACCGAATGTCTTTGCCCCATCTTATCTGCCTGACATGATTAATACATATGTGCCTGATAGGTCCTTTAGATCTTCTGATTCAAACTTCTTGATTGTTCCTGAGGTTAGGACTGAAAGATGATTACTGCCATTTCTCAAATATAATGAATATAGATTGCACTTGTCTTGTGGCGTTCAAAGCATCAATAAAATACATTTGAAAAACTCAGTAGCATTGTCTCTTTCCAGAAATCATGACCTGGTTACTTAATATAATCCACCGACCTTGTTAGGAGCAGTTTCATACAGTTTTCTTAAATCAGAGATGAGAAAATTGTTAATTTACCAATTATGATTATCTGCTTTAATGTTTATTATTATTATTATTATTATTATTATTATTATTATTATTATTAATAATAATAATAATAATAATAATAATAAACTATATATTAGATATATGTTGTTTTATTTTTACAATAATATAATGAGAAAAGAAAAAAAAGAACTTTGACCATGATCCCAAAGCCTTATTTGCTTGTATTGCTCCTTAAGACATTGTCATTGAGGATAGGCATTGATGTCATGGAGAAACGTGATGAAACGTGAATCTTCAGTATGTCAGCATTTCATCATTAAAGAAGTTCAGGCACTCAACACAAATCTCCTTATGCTAGTAGCCAGATAACTTGTACACTACGAATGGCTCCAAGTTTATTTATGCTGTTATCAACACCTAGAATGAACTTCCGAGAGCTTTCCCAGCAACACCAACCAGTGAACGGGTTGTGAACAGTTTTGACAAATATTCTTTTCACAAAATTATATTTTAAAAAAAGTATCTCACAAACCATGATAAATAAACATTTTATATCTCTATTCATTTGAGCCATTCGCTTGAATCAGGTGTGTTGCTGGGAAACATCTAAAACACGCAGGGCAGGGCAGGGCAGGGCAGGGCAGGGCAGGGCAGGGCAGGGCAGGGCAGGGCGTACCCAGGACCAGGTATGAGAAACACTGGATTGGAGCCACATTGTTTCAAAGAACTTTTTCATTTAATACATTTTAAATCATTATGGACTGAACAGGTTACCAAGATTACAAGTGTCTGCAAAAAATTCCAATCAACATACTGACTTTCCAATCAACAATCAACAGACTATTTAAAGAAAAATACTTTAAATAGTCTAAAGTTAAAGTAAAGTAAAGTAAAAGGGCCATCTTAGGGTGCTTTTACACATATAGTTTGGTTTTTTGGGGGGGCAGACCAAGGGGAAAAAAATACATTGTTGTATTTTAGTTCTGAGGCCTCATTTATAAAAAATGTTCTTAGATTTATACATGAATTTAGTATTGAGATCATTTTTGACAGCGTGCTTATGATAGAATCATAAAAAATGCTGAGCATAAAAATCCCATTTCTGAATGGAATTTTTTATTTATTATTTCATTTCTAACACCTGCACCTGTCTTCTATAAATCTCAAATCCACTTATATTGACTGCAACTTTCACCTTATTTTGCCTCTGTGCTCTGTTTGTGTGTGTCTGTCGCTCAGACCCACCCGTGGGAGGAGCTACAGGCATAGAAGGGCTGTTTCTCCAGACTGTTCTTGCTCTCGCTCTCTCTGGCTGGGCAGCTGAGCCTCAACCTCATGGCCTTCACACCCTTCACACCCTTCTAGTTTTGTTTGCATGTTCTCAACACTCCACACACACATGCCTCCACTCATCTCCATCTCCACATGCCATAAACTTGCAGTACTTAAATTAATTCATTTGGCTTTCAATTTTGTGTGTGTTACAAGCCTGAGCCACAAAATTGTGATATATCATTTCAGGAAAGGGACTTCAAGGTTGGAAGTGACCTAAAATGACTGAAAAAAACATGAAAGTGACAAAAAAAAAGAAAAGCTTTTCAGCTTCTAATAATGGAAGTAATGAAATGTATGTGTATTGAAAAGTAGAGTGATAGGTTGTCATCAGCTAGACATTTTATTTGAAGTGTTTCTCTTCAAATAGATTATCTCCCTCCTGAGGCCCCAGTTCTATGAGCCAAAATAGAGTTTGAGAATGAGTTTTTTCTTTTTTCATTTTGGGCAGAAATAACAAAGATTAATTGCTGTAAACGATAAATGTCAGTTGGGTGTTGTTAATAATGACCAGTAGACAGCAGACAGTAACACTGACCAGTTGACTATCAGAGAAACACTTCAAATAACATGTCAGTCAAATCTATTAAATCAATTCACAACCTATAGCTCTTGCTTTCACCCTTGAGGCCACTTTCCTTAAATGATAAATGAAAATTGTGTGCTGTGAATGATGAATGTAAGAAGAGGAAAATGATAAAGCATGACTGTTTTCATCATATCCCGACCATTTTGATCACATCGTCTCTACATTAATTAAATCACAAGATAATTCACAACCATTTTTACCCCTCTAGTTTTCAATTGACTTGCATTTTCATCAATTCATTTTTGTTACTTCCACCCCTCATAGTTCACCACCGACTTGGACACATATGTTTCCCATACTGCAATATCCCTACATAACCAGCAAGAAAATCCCTTACCTCAAGTCTAGACCTTGGTTTTATAAATGAGGACCCAGGTCTGGTTCCTGTTCACAATGACTTTTTACAAACAAAGAGGAGAACACAAATTGATTGTTTTGGCAATTGTTCCACTGCAATTAGAAAGGCTGTTCTTTTCAGGAAGGCGAGAGCTACATCCATGAAAAGAAAACACGTATATGTGGTTCGGTAGCTTTGAAAAAATTGTTGGTGTACTGCAAGGTTCGTGTGGTGGAATATGGCCAAAGGTTTTGACAGCTCTGCCCAGAAATGTTGATTAGGGTGCAACGTCTGTACACATGAGGGAGTGTGTGATGTGGTTTAGTTCTGAATGCATCATGACACTTTTGGTAAACTCCATTTATTGGAATTTAAACACCATTCAGGGTGGCACATTTACCAAATTAATGATGAGTCACCTTGGAGAGTGCCACAGCAGCAGAGTTTCAGTCTGGAATTTCTGATAGAATCAATTCTCCATCCTTCCATCCGTTTAGGTACCTACTCTTTTTATTCACTGTTTGGAGGGGTGGTTTCTCCCATTAAGGACTGGACAAATGTCAGGGAAAGACTGAACAGGTTACCAGTCTACTGCTGGGCTAACACATAGATAGACAAATGAGTGACTTACAGTATAAAATGATAATTATATAAAAAAAATGTTTCAACATTTCACTCTAACATTATGATTTAGGGTGCTTTCACACCTTTATTTTGGTTCATTTGGTTCGGAACAAGTGGAAAAAATGATACACTGTTACCTTTTATTTCTGGTCTGGCACCTGTTCACACTGATTTTTTACAAACAAGCCAAGAGGAGTAAACATGAAATTATACAGAGTGACAGCTAACTCGTCCATTGGACAGTTGACAATATCTATTCTGCATCATCAGTGCATCATCAGGACTCATGTAGGGAAATTAATCTGTTAATCAGAGAAAAAACTAACACTGGCATGCATACATGTTAACATTATTACATCCTGAACAGAGTTCACGATTAGTAGATGCATTTATTAGTATTGGTATTAGAAATTGTGCTAAAATCATGTATCTGCTATCATAAAATGCTGTGGTTGGTTTGTTTGCTTTCACACCACAAACAAACCGCTCCAAATTCCCCTCGACAGCAGACTGTGACCCACCTTTTCAAGCAATCTCGGGATGATTGTTTGGTCCGCACTAGTATTTGATTGACAGCTTACACACCAGCCCGAACAAGCTGCACTAACCAGGAAAAGTGGCTTGAGTTTGTTTTAACCAAACCAAACATGCTAAGTGTAAAAGCAACCTTACTGCATTTTCTCCTCAGATTATTTAGCCCCTGTCAGGCATTCACACCTTGACTTCATTCTGATGGCAAGTCAGCATGTCTGCCTCATGTCTGGTTAAGCACCCTGGTCACTTTTACCTAAAAGTCACAAATACAGTCACACTGTCAGATTAACTTAAATGCTAGAGGAGCAAATGGTCCATTAAATGAGCCTGTTGTAAAAATTTATTATCTCAGTTATCATGTCTTGTGCACAAAATCAGTTTTTGAATGAATATTCAACAAACATACATACATACATACAGCATGTGAGCATATTGGAATTCAATGAGAGTCCCAACTTAACGTCCTGTCATTCAACCCATTGTGCATTGTCAGATATCATAAAACAGGCAGCAGAATTAGCTATTTAATAACTTCAATAGTGAAACTGATGTGGAAATGTATTAGCAGATCACTGTACTGTGAGGGTTCTGTTTTGGTTTGGTGGTGTGCCTCTGTTTCTCTCCCTTCTCTCTCTCTCTGCTCTCCCTCTCCTGCAGGGCTCGTGTATGGCACGATGCCTATAAGACATTCACCCTCACTCCTCCTGTTGTCAGATTATTCCATCTGGTATCATGTGTGCTATGCTGCCTTGTCAGTCACTAGTCAGATTGTTTATCTGCTCTTTTTGTTTGTATTTATCAGATAGTTGATCTGCGTCTTTTGTTTGTTCATTAAATATACTCGCTGATATATCGCTAAACCTTCGTCAGTCTCTGCTTTGGGGTCCTAACCATAAACTGAATTGTAACATGTACAGTGGTCTTCCAAATGGAGCAGTAATAAACCGAAAATATCAAGCCAGGCTCACATTAGAGGAAGTACAATTATCAACCACCACATTTTATAGGAAGCATAACAAAATAGTCATCATTGTAAAATCTCAAAATGCTAGGTAATGATCAATTGTGTATAAGCTCATTGAGATGACATGTATAGATTATGAGTTCTACACTAAAATGCATTAAAATCAAAAGCAGAAGCCACTCACTCCCATAAAAGCAAATGAAGAGAAAGCTGCCTGTCAACATTGAATTCACCTGTCAGCATTCCAACTATGGCTGACACACCCCAAGAAAAAAAACCCCCAGTCAGACCAGAACTGTTTACTGGTGCTGTTACTGTGTGGTGCTGTTACTGTGCAATGCTGTTACTGTGTAATGCTGGCTACCTAAGTGAATGAAGCAGACATTGTTATGTGATGTCAGCACAGTCACATCTATACAGTTATTACCATGTTGGCAGGTTCCTTTCATCTATGGCTAAAGCTGATATTGAATCCCACGGGCTCGACTGAGCAGACTGCGTAACACTTTTGCTCTTCAGCCTGTCAAACTGTCAATCAAGTAGGCCTCAGTTTTCCTTTGTAGACTCTGAATGGAAAAGTGAGCCATTAAATTGATTGCACTGCAGACACTTATTTGTCTTTTTTTATGAGGCAGTCAGGAAATTATCCTGATAATAAAGGAAAATCTAATTACATTGTATTGTTTTTTTGGGGTATATTTTATTGGTCAAATTCAAAATGCAAGAAAATGGAATCCTGTATTTTGCTCTGTCATATCCACTGTATTCATCACACATTATCACTGTTCACATTGTAGATTTCCTCTCTCCTTCCATACATTACAGCATATGGAGGTTATTGGGTATTTGCTTAATTAGTTTCCACTGGTGCTGAGTTATAAATAAAGTGGGACTAAATATCATAAACTGTACCATCATAGTGCGCTTTAGTAAAAGGAATAGCCAATGTTTTGTCCAGGGAATTCCCTTTAATGTCCGCAGGCTGGTGTAATGTGCTCCTTAGGAGAACAAACTGTCAGCTGCAAATGAATGACCCTTCTTGGAATCAATAAAGAATCTGAATCGGTATGTAAGACTGAGCATTTGAATGAAGTTTGTACTGCATAGAGGTGCTTAATTACAAATACAATGGGACTAAATGAGCCTCTGTAGAATTCAATCCAACATACAGTATAACTCATAACTCAAATAAATAAATATCATGTCACGTAATTGTCATGGTTTCGGGTTTTGTTTGTTTCCTTGTGTTGTGTTCTAGTTTGTTTGTTGTTGTATTTTGTAGTCCCTTCCTCTTGTTTCTTGTCTTGCATTGTTTTCACCTGTGTCTACTTCAACTGCTCTGCCCTGATTGTTTCACCTGTGTCTAGTTAGTCTTCCTTGTGTATTTAAGTCCGTGCCCTCCCTTTTGTCTCTGTTGGTTCAGTGTATGAGTAAGTAACCTTACATGTTACCTTGTGTGCCTTAGTTTCCAGTGTTGTTATGTGCCTTCAGTGTTTTGGATTCATCACAGATAAGGACATGATGACTAGGTATTTTCGTTCCCTGCACAAAGAGGACCCAGCTGAGGCACGGAGGGATATGGAAATATGTTGGGGGACCTGGGAAATAGACATCGCCCGGGAGGCTAGCTGTCCGGCCTCCAGGCCTCAGGCCCCGTGGGCAAGCGGCCAGTCTGCAGTCCGGGTGGGGTTTCTGAGCCTCCAGTCAGTTTCTCAGTTGGCTAGCCGCCTGCCTTCCAATCGGCTAGCCACAGGCCTGCTAGCTCCCAGCCTGCCTCCCTGTCAGCTAGCTCCCAGCCTGCCTCCCAGTCAGCTAGCTCCCAGCCTGCCTCCCAGTCAGCTAGCTCCCAGCCTGCCTCCCAGTCAGCTAGCTCCCAGCCTGCCTCCCAGTCAGCTAGCTCCCAGCCTGCCTCCCAGTCAGCTAGCTCCCAGCCTGCCT
>JBBPCS010001910.1:0-14305 GCA_037974645.1 Hollardia meadi
ACACACACACACACACACACACACACACACACACACACACACACACACACACACACACACACACACACACACTCCGTGAAAACTTGCAGGGGCTAGTAAAACACTAAGAAGCACATTAAGCCATCTATTTACTATTTAAAGTCTATCTAATCTTTTTTTAATGTAATCTCAATGTGATTATGGTTGGGACTAATGGAAAGAGTGCCATGAATACTAAGGCAGGCTTAATTGAAGCCATGGCATTATTTTATAACATGAGTGGATGTGACAAGCTTGAATCTTGAATGACCTTATACAAGAGTCCAAACAGCAGAGAAATAATACCTCAGTCAAACTCCCGTCTGTATCCCTGATGTATTACTTCAAGGACAATTATTTTCAATTTTCTTTTCAGTTTTGGTTGTCATTTCTATCAGTTCTGACTTTTTTTTTCCCTCAAAAAAATGAGGGTGTAGCCACATTGATGCAACAGAATCCAGCTGGACTGTTTGACAGGAAACCAAATGTGAGCGTACATAAAATGTTGTTCACAATTCCTCATTAAAAAATGTGTATGTGCAAACAACTATGGTAATCACAGTAGAGCAATAAAACAGTCAGTTTGCAATATGTAATATCAAGATAAGAGTCTATGCTAGCAGATCTGTGAGGATGTTATAGGCACTTAGGTACTCAACTTCGTTACTTTGGGGTAAATGCTAACATCAGCATGTAAAGGTCACATTTAGACTGACTTTAAAGTGGAAGAAGGCAAACGGAACATTCAAATGCAAAACCTTCTGCCTCTCTTTGCTGTTTTGTATCACACCGCTAAGCCACGCCCACCAAATGACTCACCTAACATGCACGTGCATTTTGCTGTGCTTTAAGTCGAATGCTAACGCACCAGAGCTGTTAGTGACAATCTAACAAACTGCCTCATTTCAGAATGCCTGTTGCAAGCATTAATGTGTGATAGCTAAGAAGTTAAAATGTACAAGTTAGAGTAGTATTATATATTATAATCGTTACTTAGTGAATTACTATATTATAATTCAGTACAGTATACTGTATCATGGAATGATATAGTGTAACATAGTTTATAGCCCTGAGTATTGCCTGGAGTCTTCCCATCCAGCTGCATGAGGCCTCGACAGTAGGAAAATAGAGTAGACCTAGCCTGAGAGTCAAAACCCTGGGCAAAAAGGATCCACCAATTACTTAGCTGCTGCTCGTTAAGTATATACATCCATCAACACATCTGGGAACTTTGGTTACCAACACTTCAGCGCCTCTTTCTGGGGGAAAACAAATGCCACTTGCCAGAGATTTTCATGTAAAATAGCAGTACATAACAATACGAATAGAAAACTACCAGGATGAAATTAGTTTATAAATGACTCTGTGAAGTAAATATATGCCCACTCTGCCTGCCATAGAATGCACAAGACACAGAAAACATTAATTTGATCCATCTTCAGTGCCCCTTCATGCCCTTAGTCTTAGATGTCATTGTCTTGTATCTAACGGTTTAGCCACCCAAGTAGGCCAAGTAGGCGACTGATAAACCTCATAACATAAAAAAAAAAAAAATACCTGCAACAACTTAATTCTGTACACTAGCTGGGAAACAACCCGACGCCCAGGTGCTCCCTTGCTCCAGAGTTGGCTGGAAGGCGACCTGTCGTCCCTGCGGCTCCCCGACACTCTCCAACCTCCTCTGTGGGGGTTTCAATGGTTCGTTGCCATCATGGGTGACTCGTCTGCAGCCATAAGTGCCTGCAGGCGGCTGGTGGTCAGCGTACGGATCTCTGGTTGTAGACTCCACGCCAACATTTGAAACTGGCTCAATGTAGCTCACAGCACCTCTGGTTTATGACCTATACAGCAGCCCACCACCAGGTGCGATCGAGATGTGTTGGCTTCACTTTAGGGGAGCTCTCATGTTGTCCATCTTTATATACAGTCAATGCTCTTTAAACAGCAGTAGTGGCCAAGAGAGTTCAACACACTGCAACTGAAGAAAACACAAGCAAATTAATTAAAACATCTTAATAAATGTGACAAGATAAGTGGTGCAAGAAAAAACAACACAACCTAATAGACAATAGCGCTGCGAATATGTGCGCATTGCAATGAGTTGTGAGAATTTGCAGCACATTTTGCTTGTTAATTGTCCCCATGTGTCGTAAAAATATTTTTGTAAAGACAAAGCAAAGATGACGGCAGCCAGCGGTCTCACGCTTACAAACGATGAAATGTCGTCTCTCCACCATCACCTCCTTCCTGACATGAAAGTCAGCTCTGTAGCACCCAATAATGTCATAATTTCCTTAAAAAAAAAGGATTAATGCCTGAAAACAAGACAAAATTTGCCCTCAACTTAATGGAAAACGGAATAAAACGCAATAATGTAACAACATGACTACTGATGTAATAGAATATCCTGACTGATATTAACAGAGAATATAATTATATTACAATACTATTACATTATTGTAAATTTAATTAATAGTTGTGGTATAGGCTATTGCAAACTACAAATTTAACATGCGCAGAAACACTGAACATTTTATTCTGGCAACTGGGCTGCTCACATTACACTGCATTACAAGTTTTTAACGTTTTTAATCACTGAATGTTTCATCAGAAAAGTGAGCAGCAACAGATTGAGATCCATCAGCTTTTGTTGAATGAATATTGTTTTCTGCTGGAGCTGCCTTTGGCAGCAAACTGTTGGCTTCTTTATGTTTTTCTCCATTCAGAGGGGTTCTGAAATGGCCAAGAGGCGAATAATGCTTTGGTTGAGACAGATGCCAGCTAGACAGGCGAGACTTACCCTGGGTTATCCCTGCAGCGCTTGAAGTCTGTTCCGAAAAGGTCTCAATGTCTTCTGCTCTCCCAGGTGGGGGATGAAACAGATTGCATCCAGGCATGCCAAGTCAGTGACCTGAGGGCCAGAAACACTGTCAAGGTTTGGATGACCCGGTGTTTACTCACTAACAAACACATTATGGTTCCAGTAGGAATCAGAATTTTTTCATTTGGCGAGGATGAAACAGAATCTGAGAAAGGAGAAAGGAAATAAAAGCTACTGCAATAACAATAATAAAAATTCCCACAGTCAGTGCTTATTGGGCAAAACTAAACAACAGTTTGTCGCCGTGGTTTTGGGGATGATGCTGTAGGTTGGTTAGTTGGGTGGTTCGTTGGTTGGTTGGTTGATCCACCGCTTTGGTCTGGACTGAAATGTTTCAATGGATGGCCATGGAATTTTGTACAGACATTTATGGTCTACTGAATTTCATGGAGATGGAGATCCCCTGACAGTTATCTAACACCAACGATAGGTCAAAGTCTTCATTATCCAGTAAAATATCTCAACAACTACTAGATAAATTGTACAGGTGCAGATTGTGGGGGGTCGAAGGGGACAATACCTGCAAAAGCAATGGCATTGCCATCAGCTTCAGCTGTTCTTGAACATGGTAAAATGTATACTTACTAAACGTCGGCATGTTAGTATAGTCATTGTGAGTAAGTTGCTAAACTGATTTAGCATATAGCTCAAAACACAGCTTTGTTTAAGTAGGCTATAGTATCAAAGTAGTTTTAAACTGAGAGCTCATGATGTTGCTTTGGAGTCTAGGCACGCAGCTACTGTAGCTATGCCATAGACTACAGCATAGCTAATATGAGCTTCCTCAAAAATGTATCTACACACTGGCCCTAAGGGGGTTCAATGTGGAGACAGCATTCTGATCTGCTGCGTTTTACTCTTACAGGTTAGGAGATTTACAATATTTAGAATGAAGACTATACAGCTCTCTATCACACATAAACAGGCAATAGGCATTTTTGTTGTTTAACTTACTATGAAGAACTATGAAGTGAATATATAGAGTAATGGGTAAAGAAAAATGACACCACCTGCGTATAGATTGGTTCCCTATAAAATTTGCTTTCACTATGCCATACATGCTCCCACCGGGCTGGATTTTTCGTGGACAAATTAAAGTTTGATTTACAGCACCAAGGTAGCGCAACAGTCATTGCTGAACCACAACAGGAAGAGGCATTGTTCTATTTGATCGCTATCCCCAGGTAACAGTGGAACAAATGGAATAACTGTGGAAACAATAGCGAACAGATGGACTTTCTCTCGATGGAAAGCACTCCGGTGTATGTCAAACTCTTTTCCTCTGTCGATGTGTTTCCCCTTACCACCGGGACTTGAGAGGGTTCAAAACTGATATTCTTTCTACTAGATCAGTAAGTAACAAGACCTGCCTACTTATTAACACAACTCTGCCTTTATCATAGCACTGAGACCAACTGGAATTCCTACGGCACAGTAGCCAGGCTGCTAGCGGTAGCCGTCTTGCTAACACCTACGACCGCGGCACCTACAGTAATACCACATGGAAACACTACAGGGATGAAAGTTGTCTATTTCCACTTTAATTAAACAAGGCTAATACAGTGATTGTACTGCAGTAGTCTTCTATTCAGTAATGAGACAAGGCATATATTAGAAGATGGCTCAACTCCAGTTCTATAACTACGTGTGTTGTGCACCCGCGCTGTATATCACACATCACAGTTACAGTGGGGAACATAATTAAAGTGCAGCCTGATCATGTACAGTAAATACATCAGTGTAATTCAGTAATAATCCAGTGGGTGAAATCTGACACTGAACTATAAATCAAAAGCTACACCATAGCTAGTGTATACGAGCAGGGCTGCTGTTCAAAATACAAACCCAGTTTTAGTGTTGTTCTTTGCGAGCACGAGGAACAGCTGGCTCCCAGAGGCTCAAAGCTGGTGCTTTTAAAATGGACAATAATCGAATGGGAGAATTCAATCAGCATCACACATGTCTCTGGCCAGCAGCTGTTTGAATCAGTATCTGTGTTGTGATCAGATTTCCTCCAGGTGTAAAAAAAAACAACAAAAAAAAACCACTACTGATGTGACAACAATTCCTGACTTATTTTTCTTTCTGCAGTCACCGTTTTTTTTTTAAGCATTCAGCTTTAAAAGCTCTTTCCTCAATGTGCCTGTACCCCTCCCCTCTCTACTAAAAAAGAAGGCAAACGCAGGCACAAAAATATATCTAAAGGACTTTTTAAAGAAAATCTATTAAGGTTGATTATGTTCTATTTCATGGACCAACCCAGCCAAGACACCAGCCTCACTGGCTCTGATTAGAGAGCAACCTGCTTATCACTGATGCTTATTCAGCAAAATCACTTCCAATCCCGCACACAGCCTCCTCTCTCTCTCTCTCTCTCTCTCTCTCTGGGCATCGTATTTTGCTCCACCAACTAAGTAACGATGCCACACGTAAATCAAAGCTTTATGTTGTCTTCAGATGTATCAACAACAGAAATGTGCTGTGTTGTTCTCCTCTTGTATTCAGACAGCAAACACACCTCAAAGCACTCTTGTTTTTACATCACTTTCAGAAGCACAAGTATCACAAGTACAACTGTGCTCTCCACTCACTGTTTGAAACAAGAACAGAGCTTTAAAATGGTCAAAAGACATTGTTTTCTTCCTCTGAGTATCACCTTTTTTTTTTTGTCCAATCTCGTAAAATTCTCTTTTAAGATTTTCATGGTGAGAGGCGCACTAAGCCAAAACCAGTTTACGAGAAAAGCAGGCTCAATGATATAGTGAGATAAATAAGAGTTAAGGTGTTTGTTGTTGATTGCAGTCAAGAGGTTGATAGAAAGAAAATATAAACGGGGCACAACAAGGACCTGGGACTTTTAGATTTATATTCCATTTTGTCCTCCAAACTGTCTCCCATTTATCTCTTTCACAGACACTGCAAACTTCAGCAGTGGAGTGCCGGCATGAGAAGAGACGGTTCACTGAAGAGCAAAAGAGCTATATTGTTTGTTTGTTTTTGTCTTATGTCACGAAAATATCTGTTGTTGTGGACTGTGCCTGTACTGGGAGTTCTTAAAATCACCAAGATTGCTTAATTTTCTGTGTTTGTTTTCTGCTGTATATTTAAAAAAAAAAAAAAAAGGATTTTATACTGGATCATGAGTTAAAACTACGAGCTGCTCAACAAGTGTCAGTCTTTTTTCCCGTACGGGATGAACCTTGATGAATATCACAATATCAAACTTATACTAAACTTTCTAAATCTCTGTTTTTAGCTTATAGCTTACTTGTCTGCATGCAAGGTAGAAAGTCCTGCTGCCTTGGCCCCTCACAGTTCCTGTTGGCTCTGCACAGAAAACAACCCGGAACCAAGATCTGAAGATATAATATGATTTCTAAACAACAGGCAACAGTGATCCATTTCACAGTGGTAGCTGTGACTGTTATTTAAAGCATACGGCCCCTGTGGAGCTCAAAAATAACGCCACGCCTAATTCACTGTTCACTTTGGTTTTCCAGCATCATTTTTGCTGCCAAACAATTTGGAGAGCAGATGCGAGCTCTGCGTCGCAGCCGTCAAAAGAGGCCATGTGCCACTCTAACCAAGAGGCCAAACCCAGAGCAATGGTTTGACATTGGAACTGGGAACAGCGGGGGAGGCCATTGTGTTAGCTGCAGCCTACTGGTAAATGCTGCTTAATGATCTTGCTAAGATAATCTGCTCTGACACTCATAAAACAAAACAAATAAAGTGTTATGCCACCAGTTTTCTGAAGTGAGAAATGTAATGCTTGCCTCAGAAATAGCACAGGGGTGACATATTGAATGAAACCTGGTGACAAAAGACGACATGAGGTGCTGCAAAAAGCAGCACCTCTCGTGAGAGTCTGCAGATTTGCAGGAATGTGTAGGTGATTGCTGAGTAAGAGCATAAATGCTCTGGTAAAACTTTCTATGGAGACCATATCTGTAGTGTTATGGGGGACTTCATAGTGTATTATTATGCATTCATAATGCTTTTTTGACTATGCTCATAAACAACAACAAAATAATGCTCTTTGATGCACTATATCATGAAACATTAAATTTCTGACTTATGGATGCTCTTGACTATTAGAAACTAGAGGTTGACTGATGGGGCTTATAATACATTAGCTATACTCACCTATACACATCTCAATAATTCACTATGAATGCCCCCATAATGCACTATAGATGTGGTCTTTGTATAAAGTGTTACCGCTGCTGTTGCCTCAAAGCATAATTGCTCAACTGAAAAGTCCTGGCGTAAAACGGGAGAGCAGCAGCACTGACCATATGTCATGGCACAAACCCAGCCACATAACAAATCCAGCTCTGCTGTAACGTCTTTTCTCCAAGAGTGTGAAGGAAAACAAGGCTGGAGCTAATGTGTCTTGACATTCCCCTCCTCGGCCCTCCATCTGCTCCGTCACAGATGAAGAGGCTTCCAGAAAGCTCCCACTTTTCAGCTGAACGGCACTGGAGATGGCACGAAGCACCTCATCACCTGTTCCAACACCGGCCCAGGTTCAGTCGGAGTTGTATCACCAAAGTTCATGGTTTATACCAGAAAACACTCTATAAAGTTATACAGAGACAAAGAAATAGATATAATCCACCCAGGAGAAAACACATACACTGCACTCCTCCTTATCAAACACATATACCTGGGATGGATTTACAAAGGGTAATATAGAGTCAGAGGCTCCAGCGAACATTTACCTGCCTGTGCTTGTGCTTGTGTTCTCCCAACTGAAAATCATCATGATCTAAACAGTAAATACACACAGTTACAGAACAACACTGCAGCCTTATAGCAGAAAGACGGCCAGTTATTGATGTTAAATTCAATGCTCACTGCCAGGCGGCACCACAGCACACTGAAATAAGGTCTTTTCACCAATAAAAATTATCCCTGATGAGTTTTTGAGTTCCTGTTAAACTCAGATGTTAAAGCTGCGGAATAGGAATTTTGACAATTGGGAATCAAGTGGCAGAGGTTGATCTTTTTTTTTTTTTTGTCTTTGAAAAGCTTCCACGGTTGGGTCAGATTACTTTGAAATGTGGTCAGTTGCTTAATACAAATGGCATGGCAACTGTTGTAATGTAATACATTGGATTCCAATAAATGTAAACTAATCTGAATACTTTTTTGTGTATTTTGTGTCTTTCTTTTGTGTGTTTCTTCAGATTTGAGTTGAGGCTTTTGCAGACAGCAACTTTATTTTTTGTCACTAGGCGTGTGTTCTCTGCAGAGCCAAGCAGAGAGTCTCTTCTGGGCCGCTTCTGTAACCTGCCGCGGCACTGCTGGTGGAATCACAGGCATTGTCTAGAATGGCTGCGATCAGCTCCGGCAGCAATGTCACGGGCGTAACGTGGCACAGATGTGGAATTTTTGGGTAAGATGACAGTTCATGGGTTCACTAAAGCAATTGGGAATAATCCTTTTAGAATTATCACAATAAATACCATAATTCGTGGGACTCACTGACTGCTCTTTAAGGCACTGTTAAGACATGATATTCCAGCACTTAGGCTAATGTAACTTGTGTCACACTACTGTCACACATAGTAGCTTATTTCTGTTTCCAAGATGGTGTAGAAGTTGCATGACTCTGACTATGTGCCTCAGGTTTTGTCACTCTTCTGATAAATTCCTAAGCTTTGACCATTCTTCAGCTGCTTCACCACCTTAGCTAAGCAAGACAGGGACTTGGGGGTGGAGAATAACACAAGAGACGTGAGCTGCTATGACAGGTGTAAGTTGGAGTGTCTTGTTTGTTGTCTCAGTGTACCTGCCTGTCGCTGTAGGCTACGGGTTGTTCGTAACGATGCCTCTCTCCTTCAGTGGCAATAAAGACATCAAGGTACAATGAACCCTGACATGGACTGCTGGAGTGCATTTGGTTTTCATTTATTATTGCTTCTTTTTCAGCAACTTCCACTGACCAGCCACTGACCAGCCACTGACCAGGTACTGGAGGAATTGAATAATTGCTTATCCCTCTCCCTTTGAACAATTGCTTCCACATCTGGCAAACTTTCCATTCTCATGTGGCACACGAGAACAGACATATTTACCGCTGAAATTTTGAGGATTTTCCAACTGTCGCTGGAAGATTTTATCAGCTACAGTACACTATAGCTTGCTAGTAGTGCTAGCTACCATTAGCTCCATAAGTTGGTTGAAGGCACTATCTATGGCTGACGTTTAAATGTTTCCAACTTACTCATTTTAAAACAGGAAACTTCTAAACAGAGCCAGAGTCCTGTTTGACAGCTCACCTTATCGTTGTGAACAGTATGTTTTCATCTTTGTAACACTGTTTTGTACTGTTGCGGGGTTCTATGTGTAAATGTCCCTAAATACAATAAATAGCAGAACAGAGTCACTAACATTAGCCTAAACTCTGATAACATCCAAGCACAGCTTCCACACAGTGGATAAAGAAATACACAGTGGATGTACTCGTGGTGAACATAGCTTTTTGTAATGCAACCTGTAACCTCTGAAAATAATGTAACCTACTTGGTAAAGGAAGAGCTCATTGGCCTTTGAAGTAACACCCCTCGAGTATTTCAGCTGATATATCTGACCTGATCACCCTTCACAGCCTCATACCCCCAGGTATTTAACAGGATTTACAGTGTGCTGAATTTTAAAGTGGCTGAAAGCTATACTAAAGCCAATGTTTACTAAACCTAAATTTGACCTTTTCAAATTCCATGTTTTCCCTGAATCATAGTCTTGTCAGACTCTGAAACAGTCATGAACATTCACTCAACATAGACAGTAGTGTAGAATTGCTGTCACATGGGGATTTAGGCGGTCCCGTTGGCCTGGCTGACTTTGCATATACTATCGATCTCAGCATAATGAACACAAGCTTACATGTAGCATCAGTTTGGAGATGTTTTTTTTTAATCCCCCCCCCCCCCCCTCCCTGGGAGCTGTGGAGCACATAGATGTATTCTTTAGACTTTTGCCCTTCTATTTATGGCAAGGCTAAAACCTTCATACTCTTCATACTCATGTATCGCTCAAAAAAAAATTCTGGGGTGGAGACCAGATTATGTAACATAACAAAGAAGAAATGCAGGTGTCTGAAGAAGGTGAAATGCACAACAACATAATTAATCAGTGTTTGTAAGAAAGTGTCTCTTAGAGGTAATTAAGAATTGCGAAGGTATCGCCGAAAAGGACGGCCCTCTGGAAACCACAGAGGACATAAAGAAAATGAACAGTGTACTACCGAGAGCAAAAGTCAACACTAATTAAATGCCAAAGAGGCTTGCTGGAGAAAGAACTAGTTCAATGACACTGTGATGGCAGGAAGGGAGTCGGGAGAGCAGGACTAAGTGATGCACATTACACTTGGACACATGCATATTGTTTTGGAAAGGTTGTGAGGGTTGCCAGCTGATGTGTTGTGGCTAAGCTCCCTTAGGTTGAATGGGAGGGTGATCAAGCAGGACAGGGCGGGAGGGCTGGCACCCGATTGGTTAAGGTGAGAGATGGATCTGATGCAGCTAATGATCGATCAAAATTCCAGCCCAGTTGCGTAAGCATTTCATTTCCCAGTGGTCACATCAGACCCATCAGATAAGAGTTGATGAGCAGAAGGGAGCAAGTGTTCCAGGATCGATCGACCTTTGTCGGCCCAGGTGACAATCCTGTGTTTGCTCTTTGCCTGCACTTCTGGGTCACCTTGATCAATCCTACAGATGGAGTGTGTAGAGTTAAGCTGCACAGTTAAGGGCACTCTGGGTGTGCACTTAAGAAAATGAAAAGCGTAGAACTAATTTCAATATGGATTTCAAGCAAAAGAGACTTCGAGCCCCATTTAAATGATCTAAAGTGCATGGTCTAAAGTCTATGATGCAATGCATCTCCATTTTGCAAGTTACAACGGCGCATAATCTGGGCACAAAGTAGGGCAGAAGGCGCAAAGAGGTTGTATTTAGTCTCTTAATTATTCATAGGTGTGTTTGGGGTGTAACATAAATTAAACCAATCAGAGGGTCATCTACCATTCCCTTTAAAAGCTGGGTGCGTCTGCTCAGGGCACATTGCTATTTAAACGGCAGCACTCGTCTCGTTGATGTACAGGTATGTGGTCTTTGGTCGGTGGACCCTCTGCTTCTCCAAATCCTCTGTCCCATCAACAACTCCATTTGACTACATATGAACAAATGCAACCATCTTTAACTGAGGAGGAGGAGGGCTGCTGCGCCGCACTGTGTGTGTTATAGAGCGGATTGCAGTCTGTGGATCAGGTGGTAAAAATGATCATTCTGATTAACAGCAGATGGGTGAATTAGTACATCATTAATGAGGAAAATATTAATTACATTATCTGCAGCGATCCCACATAAGCAAAGACGATACGTGTGTCTCCATGAAGAGACTGGTGCACATTTACACACAGCAGCTTAAATTCATTCATCATTTAAATCTCCCGGCTCCGCCTCCCCAGGATCTAATGTTAAGTCGGTGTTCTTCTACACATCCAAAAGGTCACACACACAGTCCAGGTTCATTAAACTTGTTTGGAGTAAAGCTTAAAGTTTCATTCTGTTTCCTCTGGATAGTTTCCTCTGTCTTGCCAGGTTTATACTTTATTACTACAGTGTGCATGGAAATGTTTAAAATTACTGAAAGCAGCCTCTCTAAGCCTCTCAATCCATGAATCATTGTGTAACAAGCAGAGTGTACACATGTTGTGAAGCCACCTATGTGGGCGCATTTCATTATCTGGATAATGCCCCCTTTAAATAGCAGGAAAAATACTGCGCCATTGACCTTAGACCAGGTTTCTGTTGGTCAATGGCCCAACGGTTTTCTCTTGCTTCAAGATAGCAATGCCCCAAGGCGCACAGATGGGCGCAACATAACACAACGTGGGCGTGAAAATGACAACTGCATCTGTCGAAAACTAGGAATGACACTTGCGCTGTGCTGTGCGCCTCGTAAAAGACTAACTCATCATCAATCCTGATAACGAGCCATTCGTTTGAATCAGGTGTGTTGGAGCAGAGAAACATATAAAACATGCAGCGCAGGGCGTCACCAGGACTGAGAAACACTGGATTAGAGACACATGATTTCAAAGAACTTTGTCATTTATTAAGTTTTAAATTATTATGGTCTGGGCTCTTGTGTTGACAGGCCATGTATTTGACATGTGTGAAGCCACTTCATACTTCTTATTCTCATAATATTATACATGGTGTTGTATACTGTATATGGACCGAGTAAGCTGCAAATGCATTTCCCTTCTTGGGATCAATAAACTTGTCTGAATCTAATTCCTGCCATCTCAGAGCACCTCTCTGTGTAGCTCAACATGATCATAATATGCCGTTTGTGTCTAAGGTTGTGAGTTCAAGACCCACGTTATACAGAATGAAAATCAGGCATTGAGCTGTGTGAATTAGACTTGACCTCAGGGTTTCATGATTATTTTGGTCTAGATATTTCTGCTGATGGATCCTCCTGTGTTTCTCATGTGTCTTTATCCTCTTCCTTTTATCATCCTTCTCATCTTCCTGCTCTAAAAGCCCGTTCCCGACCCACTGCTGCAGAGCAGCTATAATTCTTATTTTTAATGATGCCAAGGGTTATGTTGTATTATTATTGATGATACTCAGTAACTAAAATGGACTTAAAGGTGCACTTTGCAGGATTTACCATTTAGTGTATTAAGTCATGTAAAAGTAATCCATCTAGGTCATCAGTTATGGCCTACTAGAAATTTATGGCAGTTTCCAGCCCAATCGCAATTTAAAACCTGCCCAATTGAATAAAAACCAGCCCGAATTATAACCTTGCCAGAATTCCGTGTAAAACCGTAAAGCCATTACATACTTCACAGAAAAGACATCCTAAAAACAATGTCTGCATCAAATAACCAAAGATAAAATGCAACATAAATAGTGCTATTAAACCAAAAATCCATCCTATTTATGGCAGGCTCTCTCTCTCTCACACACGTACAAGCACACACACACACACACACACACACGCAAGCACACACAATTTCTTGTATTTCCTCCAGTTTTGACGCGAGCAAACTAGCTATCTCCCAGCATGAGAACATAGACTGAAGCAGGAAGCTATTTCTGAAATTATCAGAAAAAATAAATTATTTCTCTAATTCACTGCTTTGTCCTTGCTAACGGAGCCGCTGCTCTCTGTCAACCTTTGAGCCGGGGAGGAGCAGCCAACATGGAATGGTGTCTTTAATGCAATTTATTTCATTAGTGTTACTGTGATATTCCTGAGGTTCAAAGTTCATTCTTAACTTCTCTACTTTTGAGCTATTTTCAATGAAACACCTGTAAAATCCCACCCACCCAGCACCAAACAGAATATAAACAGTTAGAGACTAGCTGGTGAACACTGTGAAGTATTTCGCAGCTAAAGAACCAAATATTCCCCTCAGGAGTCGGTAGAGGCTAAAAGAGTGAATATTGGACACCAGGTGGCCAAAGACATGAATCCAAATGAATGATGTTGCATTTAACTGCTCGATGTGTAAACTACTCAACTTAAAAGGTGATGTGTCAATTTTGTATTTGCAACCACTCTCTGCAGCACCCAGAGGGGTGTACTACGAAGCAAGTTCAACAGGCTTCAGCCAGGCTTTCTTTGTGGGAGCTGGCTCGACAAACCCTAAAACCCCAGTCAGAGCTAATGAGTATCACGAACGTGGTTATCAACTTTCTTTACACAAGCTTTTGTGCTTCAGGCTGTGCGCGTTCCCATAAAAAGGGGCGTTTGGTGCGTCATTTGACTCTTTTTCCGCACAAAATGAACCAATCAGGTGGCGCCTAGTTCAGGCAAGAGGAACAAGTTGGTAGAATAAAGAGCTATGAAGAATGTAAAAAACATTATTTTACACTGTTGCTGCAAACAGGCAAAGAGGAGTGCTGGCAGAAAACTGCTGATGGGGTAAATTCATAATATATTTATGCTTTTCCAATGAATACAATCGTATGTCTACACGGTTTTATTTCTAACATGACAACTGCACATTGTAGAGCTCTTCAACTTCCTACTTTATTTAACATATTTAAACATTATACTGTATTTAGGTCTGACACTGTCCCATAATGAAGGATAGATGGAAATCACTTCAGCTTTCAGCTTTTGTTTTATAATCAATGTTCTTTTAGCTGCAATACCAGCTATGTAAAACTGGCTTGGCCAGAACCAGGCATAAAAACATCATCCAAAGTCTATAGCTGCTGTGCCTTCATCATTCTTTTGGTTTATGGATGATATGCTGTGTCAAATTAAAGTCTTAACCCTCCTGCTGTGTTCTGGTCAAATTTGACCGATTTACAAGTTTACTCTCTGAAAATTTTTGTTTATTTAATCTGATTGTCATGAGGTTCCATG
>JBBPCS010001911.1:0-14300 GCA_037974645.1 Hollardia meadi
TGTGTGTGTGTGTGTGTGTGTGTGTGTGTGTGTGTGTGTGTGTGTGTGTGTGTGTGTGTGTGTGTGTGTGTGCAGAGGCAGAGATAATCAAAGGGTTTCCAGCATATACAGAAGATAAGAAAGGTTAATGAATATTGTAAAGAACATTAATATCAGAGGGAAAATTTCTTAAAGACTGGTATTCTCACTTCTTCACATTTGATGAGGATAAAAAAATCAAAGCACATTCTCACTTTCAAAAGGCAACATTAAAGATAGATTTTTTTAATTTAATTTTTTTTATGTTGAAGGCCTCAACACAAAGTCTATAGGAGAACTCTCCAGATCAATTGGACGGGATAAAAGTTCAGTCTTAATTACAGTCCAGCTCTAATGGACGGGTGGAACCAATTACTGTGGGTTTTGTGGCTAACGTATGAGCAGTGAGTGAGTAGTGGTACCTAATTACAGTACGCATCAGTTTTAACCAATGAGTGAGCTTAGCATACACAAACACACACACACAGGCTTTGATTCATAGGTAGATATTAGGCCTCGTTTATCCATTTGGGTACATTTGCTATGATGAGAAATGCTGTAATAAAGCAGCGTGCATATTAATAGATGAATCAAACATGTCTCATGTTTGTAAATGCTTTGTCAACATGAGCTGAGTGCAGATTAAGTGTATGTGTAGTGTTTCCCCAGTAAACACTCATGATTTCTGTGTAACTCCGCTCCTGACTGCAGCTACAGTACGGGGGTGGGGGGAGGGGGGTGTGGTGGCAACAATGGCGAGATGTGACCAATCACATTACTGCCAGCAACAAGAGCTAGCTGTGATTATACAAAAAGTGACACATGCATAAACACTCAAACACTCTGACAGACAAGACGCACATCTATGATTAATGTCTACTGTCAGCGCCCTGTGAGTCACAGGTGAAGAGGTTACAATGTCAGCATCACAATACATCTAAACCAGGTCACATTCTGTCCACGCACACGCACGCACGCACACACAAAGACAGGCAACACAACAGATTATGCACTTGTGAGTAGAAGCTAAATCGACTTTCCTGTCCCTGATTTCTTTGGTGGATCGGTGAGATTCTGCGGTGAAGTCCAAGTCCTCCCTGCAAAAACGCACTTCTGAGGTGTGCGAGAGCCCTTCGAGCGGGCCAAGTGCTGATGAAACAGACTGAAATATCAGTGACTGACAGAAAACAAGCGAAAAGAGGTCCAGTGTACTGACTTTGATAAAGATGTGCGTATAGGAAATGAGAGAGGAGGAGGAGGAGGAGGAGGAGGAGGAGGAGGAGGAGGAGGAGGAGGAGGAGGGTGTGAGAGGAGAGAAGCATGAAAGCAAAAATTGGGCGGAAGATGGAGGAGTAACAGGTCAGAAAAAGGGGCGGGAATTTACTCCACACACACTCTCAGACACACAGCACATGAAATGAGAAGGAAGCAGCCTGGGGGACTGAGCAGGAAAGACTCCGAAACAACGGCTGGCGAGGAACCTTTGAGCAAGTTGCTTGACCTGACGTTGCTCCCATCACACAGAAATATGGAAAACCGGACAGGAATGGCTACATTTTGTGCATGGAGGCAGCTGGGAAGAGTTAAAAAATGGCAGAGATAATGTAACAACCCTTCAGTGAGGTTTGCTCTCGAAGAAAAGTTGTCTTGCTCAGACTTTCTCCAGGAAAAGGATTCAGAATACTAATGGTGACATGAATGATGGTCCAGTCTTGCTATGATGAAAGAAAAACTCACCAAGTGTAACTTAATTGTTGGAGGGACACTTCTGCTAGTAGAGTCTGCCGTTTGAATCCAGCCTGATATGGAAAATGCATTCATCTGTATCGACAGATGCGGTGATTGACAGCTGGCACGAGTACCATATGGGCTGCAGCGACGATAGAACTGAAATAACACAGCAGGTGCTTTGATCAAAGCAACTCCTTATTTTCATCACCATGCTTCCGAAGACATCTGCATAGCAGCTTTGCCCAAGGGAATGCTGACACAGCAGGCCGGGCTTCCTCAGCATCAGCACAATGAAACTGGATGTGAGAGTGTGTATGTGCACCACGGAACACAAACTGCCTTTCATTTCCCAAGCAGCCAGGGTCGGGGTAAAAATGAGAGAGATTCTCTCTGATGGGGAGTCAGATAAGAAGGTAATGTTTCAGAGGGTTGCACAGGGGGAATCTTCAAAGTGAAATATTCATTGGGGTTGGATGGAGTTCAGCTGCAAATTAGAAACCTTTTTCAGCCAAAATATGGTCCACTAAGCAAATGCCAACATTCCTTCACAGTCATTTTCATTCATTCTGCTGTGACTGCAAGATTTGTTCAGTGCAGAGAGAAGCCAAAGTTCCACAGTTTAGTTTTAAAGTCAGTCCTGTTGATGAAACAAAGTACTGTGATATCCGCAGATATCAGAAGAATAATCTATTTGTCACTGTACAAAAACAGGTTGGTTTCCCAGGTGTTCATGAGCAATTTAAGCTGCCTCTCCACAAAACCTGACTGCTTTAAATTTGTGGGGATCAGGACACCTTCAGGGTCACAAAATAAATCTGGGTAATGTTGCAGGATAATTAATAAGCTGGTAAACAAGGGGGGAAACATATTTCTATTACACAACATTATGTTTTTTGGGACAATTCTCTTTGTCACATACAAACTCACTCAAACTTACTTATAGTTAGTTTCACTATAGTAGTGAATAGTTTCACCTCTTGTCCTCTTAACCTGTAACAAGATTAAAGCCCACAGCAGCTCTGTGAGCCTGTACCACTGACATACATAAAGATGGACAAAAGTGAAGCCAAAATATCCGGGATACGGGCGCTGCCATCTTGCACTGGTGATGTCATCCAGAGTCTGCACAGTAGTGACCGGGCAGCGGAGCCGCGGTATCAAGTTCCCGCCCATACACCCGCCCGCCCAATCATGAGCAGGGCTCAGCTGTCAATAATGACATTTCACCCCATTTTTATAGTATTAAATAACTAATTAAAACCAAACTGATCAGAAAAATGAACACTTGAACATACATCAGTGTGATAAGAACTAACTAAAACGACAGAAACCAACTTTGGGAAAATTTATTTAAGGTGTACTTTGAGTTTTGCGTTTGGCCCATGTCCTACCGAAAATCATTGAGGAGGAGGGGTTTATGACCTATACCACAGCCAGCCACCAGGGGGTGATCGAGATGTTTTGGCTTCACTTTTGAGGAGCTCTCATGTCGTCCATCTTGATATACAGTCAATGGCCTGTACTTTAAGCTAGATGCTAACATCAGCATGCTAACATGCCCACAGTGACCATGCTAACATGCAGGTGTCAAGCAGGTATAATGTTTTATTCCTAATTAGCAAATATTAGCATGCTAACAGATAAAAATCACTCCACTGCTAGTGCTGTAAATAATTCCAAATACTAAAACCAGTGGTACCTTTATAAAATTCTGTTGGCAAAAGATATATGTTGATGTCATTATACCCAGCTTTAGTCAAAGCATTACAGCCTGTGATGGTGAAATAACATACTATATCAAAAGGGCAAATATACATTTACAAAATAAAATTAACTGGGTTACTTTGTTGCGCTTTCCACTTGATTTCTTACATGCGATGCATTATAAATGGATTTCTATAGGACCTTAAAAATTTGTGAAAAACAGAAGGAACATTTCGTACTGCAGCACATGAAATATTAAATTAAAGGATCCCTCGTGTGGACACTGAGGGTTTACATACTTTTCTTTTTTTGTTTTTTAAAGTGACCAAACAGTGCTGCCAAATTCAGCACTCACTATTTCTCTCATTTTATCACTCTATGTAACACGAACAACCACCAAAAACAAACAGTTTTTTTATATTTCTTTCAAGAGCAGAAATACACAGCTTTAGGCATATCCTTTTCAAGTTCTCAACCCAAGCAACTCCCAAAAAAACATTTTCACACTGCTAGAATTTATTTTTCTGAACTGGAATACTACTGACTTCAAGTCAAATCAATAAAAGGAGAAAACAACAGGCAATCAACGCAGCAAATATAACCTCCAACGCATTTTTATGTAAGCACACAATGTAAACTGTCTCCATATGTTAATATGGCTAAAACCCTGCAGGGAAACAGCTGAGATTAAGCAGCGAGTGCTTGTACACTCAGTCGCGTGTGACATGTCTTCAGCCTTGAACAGATAACTGCAGTGCCAGAATCTGCCTGGGCATAGCACGACAAAACCCCAACGCACAGCTGCTTCTCTCAGCGGGTGAATCTGAGTAAAATGAACTGAAATAACTGGGGAAAACAGCAAGAATGAAGGGTGAAGTCACTGTTACTGAAAACTAGGCAGCTAGACATAGAAATTAAGATAAAATGTTAAACCCCCCCCCACACACACACACACACACCACACAAAGAGCCGTCCAATCCAATGGATCCTGACCACTAAGAAGAACAGGCCGATGAAATATGCATGAAAAAGCTCCCCGCCTAAGCACACAGAAATGTTCCGCCTCCCTCTCTCTCAGAGCGTAAAACATTGATGGCGTCGGTGCTTGGCGGTGCAGCAGCTGAACCACTTGATGGAGCATTGAGCTTCACCAGCGGTGGGTTACCAAGTTCACATCTAATTCTGGACCTCACCCACGGGACCATAGGGTTGAGAAAGAGCTGGGCAGTTTTACCTCAAAAAAAGGTTTTTCCTGGTTCAACTTAGCCCTCAGCTCTGCGTGTATTTATAGGGCAAGACATGACAGAATAGTTGACATGTCAAGGTCAATATGAGCTTCTACCTCTCAGAGAACGTGCAACCATTCCTGGGTTGTGCTTTCTTCCTTTTAGCTGTGGAATAGTAGCCGTGATACATGAAGATGTTGCTGTAAATGGAAACAGCAAGTGTTTTGGAGGTGGGCTGTAGGCGTCCACAGTCTAGAGGAGACAATGATTCAGCCCATGGTTGATGCTGTGCTGAATGGTGATAGTGTCAGTCAGAGTTTGGATGAGCTAAATTTGCAACATACTTGACCTTAAAGCTCTAACTGGTGATTTGTTCACTGTAAAATGTAAACTTATACATTTCTAAAGCCCCAATCCACTCTTATCCCTTCATTATTTTGTGACTTGTGACAACTAGTTTGGAGGCCAATCATGGTCCAATTTATCTTTTCACCTATTGCCAATGCTTCATGTGAACACATAATAATATACAAATGACAAAACCTGTGAATTTTTGGCATTTACCAATAGAAATGTGACATTCCAGTCCAAGCCCATGAAATAAAACTGCCCTTCCATTCCTACCTGATACTTCATTGATTTACACTTTTGATCGACCCTGCATTGCATTATATCTTGCTTCGGAAAATACTATTTTAGCGGGAAACCTCTCAAAACACGGCTTAAAAGTGACTTAAATGCTCAACTTTACCCTTGTCTAAATATCTTCCCAACCTTATTCTGATTCTAAACTTCATCCCAAGCCTTGAAAGAAGTTCTGATCAGCAAAATGTTGTCACTTTGTAGGATTTCTCTTTTAATTTTGCTCCTCATAGTGACTTTCAACCTTCATAAGTGGAGTAACACACCCTCACACACCTACTCTCTCTCTCTCACACACACACACACACATCTTCTGTGCCTGTCAGAGATACTGTAGAAAACATCAAAACAGGCATCACTTCCATCTGCAAAGGCAAAGTTGACAAGCAGCGTCTCGTCAGCAGTTCATTTCTCCCCATCTGCTATAAAATACACACCCAAAAGCAACACTGATAATATGCACACCACAAAGAAAACCATTGTTCTTAATCTACTTGTTTCAGTTTATCAGCTCTCTTTGGTTGCGCACACACACCCTCACAAACACACTTACTTGCAATGCTGGGAAAACAAACACTCTTCTGATCTGCCCTCCTCGGGGCTTTGTGAGCTCTCTGTGAAATCTCCATCTATCTAGACAAGAGTCGACCTGGAAACGGAACAAAGAGCCGACTCCTCATTGTCATTTAGCAAAGTCTGTTGCCACGAAAGACACACGGCTCTATTGCACAGAATGGGATTACACACAGAGATGCACACACACATACACACATATTCACCAGAGGCTCAGCACTCTTGCTTTGCCACAGAAGCAGCATTGACCTGATGCTGGAGTCAGACGGAGAAGTACGAGAGTCTGGCTGTAAGCACCAATTTAAACACACCATTAACCATGCCCTGTGAAAGTTCCAGATTTATCAGTAAAGATTTAACCTGTCCAATGAATTCAGCCTATAAGTAAGCTTAGTTATATTTTCAAGGATAGAGGCAACATAATTGCTGCTGACAATAAATGAGAGAGAAAAAATGATTAAGGGGTTGCAGATCAGTCAACCTGAGGTGACCTCAGACTTGTTACACTTCAGACAGCATCAGAAAAGGCAGAAAATGGGAAGTAGGAAGTAGGCCTGCATGATATGAGGAAAATCTATGCAATAACATTGGCCAATGTTGCAATGATGATATGACTGATGACATAAAATACTGAAGTGCCCATATTAGCTCTTCTTCAGCCATTGTGCTAGCGAAACTCGCAGTTGCCACCAAAATAAATTGACACCAATTATTCTGAGGGTAGCTGACGGTTGACTTCATGGCGTGAATGCATGGCCCATGTATCCAGGGCTCAACCTGATAGGTCAAATGTTTGCATGATGATGGTGAATGCACGAAGCGTGTAAATAAATAGATTTTTCATTCATCGTGTTTCTTTTGCGATACATATATTCCGCATGCTCATAGCGTAAATGATGATGAAAATAGGATTTATCACGGTCAGCGCTAGCAGGAATGAGTATGCTAACATGCTCACATCCACAATGCTAGCAAGCTATGTTCAACATCTTACTTTGGTATGTTAGCATGCTAACATTTGCTAATTGGCATTAAAAGTACAGCTGAGGCTGAGGGGAATTAGTTTTGCAAGTATTTAGTCCCTGCTGTTCACTTTGTCTAATGACACAAATAGATTGCACACTACATTATGTCATGTTATCTTCAACAGTGCAAACATGCAGTAGGAGCACAATAAGTGTCTGCTTTCACAGCATTACGGTGGTAAATGTGAAGATGCAACTTTTACAAGAAAAAATGTTGCAAACTAAAGCAAACAGGAACCCTATCCTCTCATATAACAACAGAAAACATTTGTACCAACAGTCATTAAAATGGTCCGATGCACAAGGCAAAAGTGTGAAGGCCGGTACTGAGCGATGACCTGAGCCTTGCTGTATTAGGGGTTTTTAAAGCCCGAGCGCTGACACGTATGTGCTTTGTTTACGAGACTAGTTTCCTGTTTGAGTGAAAGCGGCGGCCTGAAGTCACATGTAGCCCTGAACCAATGACCTGTGTTAAGGAGTCATAATTGTCCTTTTACAGCGAGCTCTGTATCCATCCACACCTTCCTCTCGCAGATTCACCCCTGCAGGTACCATGCAGACTCTGGTTGCCTAGCAGCAGCTGTCCTCGACTTGTTTCTTTTGTCCCTTTTTGTTTTTGTGACTGATGGACAAGCGCTATCATTGTTTGCTGCAGAATGACTCTCATGGTGAAAGATGCAATAACAAAGGATATCTTAGGCACAGGGAGAATGCAAGATGCTGAAATTCTGGATTTTACACAGATGCATGACTTAACAAGTTAAAAAATGTGACGTTATTTATCAGATGGATGTCCTCCATCTCTGTCGTATAGAGTGTGCTGCTATGTGTGTATTCACATCTGTACAAACCTGCAGCCATCTGCATGTATCCAGCCAGGGTGCAGATCCTCCTCTCACATCCTCCACTGGGCAGGAAGATGGTAATGATGGCCAACAGGGAGCTGACAGCCAGCAGAGCACAGCCTCCAGAACAGAGCACCGCACTGGTCTGAGGGACACAAGCACAAACACAGTTTCATTTTAGCTCCATTTATTTAATGAATGTAGACCCAGCACCAGCCTGGTTGACACTCATACAGTTGCACATATTCCCAGCAGGGAGCAAATTCTGTGGAAAACAGCGTGTTTTGTCATGTAGACACAAATCAATGTGTATGTTTTTTACCTTCCTGTCAAAGAGTTCGCTGCTACCTTTGAAAACACAACTCCAAAGTCAGATTGTGTAATCTCACTCCTAACAGGTTAATGGCTCTCTCAGCTGGAAAACAGCACTCCATGGCCCAACAACAGGGCTCTGTCCCTATTCATTACTTCTTTGCTAAATCACACACACATGCTGCGAGCAAGAGGAGCAAAACAGAGGCAGGAAGTACTACTACACACACATATACAAACAGATTCGTTCACAACTTTTGACCTATGACTCTAGAAATGTACTGGTAAATTCGTACTTGCAGCAAGCATAGCAGGAAGGAAGTTAGTTGTACAAATGTCCTGTCTGTGTTGTGATTGACTTTTCACGCTGATCAATGTGCTAAACTGTCTTCTAGCTCTGCTCTTACAGAGACCCCTGGGAGAGTGTGCATTCCTGGTCGAGTGGCAGCCCTACAGTACATTGGCCCTGAGGGAGTGTGTGGGTATGTGTGCGTGTGTTTGTGTGTTTCCCGCAATCTACATTTCTTCATGGAGCTGTTTGATCTGCATAACCTCTCCAACTGACTCTCGAGCTTCAATAAAGCTGCCACACATCCTCCTCGACACATTTAGCAGTCAAGTAGTCGGACAAGTGCGGTGCACTAACGCAGTCAGGAAACAGCTCCACGTTAGTGATTAGCATGCAGGCGGAGGCGATCGAAGAGGAAATGTCTAACATTCCCAAGGGAATTACAGCCCCAAAACACATGTCATTATGCATGTCCCTGATGTGACTGACGTGAATGGAGGAAGGATGAAAGCAGAGTGATTTCCATGCCTGACAGAACATTTAATTAGCTTGTTCTGGGTGTTTGGCAGAAAGGCAGAGAGGGGAGCAGGGAAATATTTAAGTGCTGCGATGTTGGTGGCAATGATGATGATTATTCTTTTGACCTTTATTTGTCTAGGTCTGTTCAACGTGTGTGTTCTTGTTCACCGATGCCCCGCATACATAAACAGCGCATTTACACACATTCCCATCCCATTACAGATCAGCTCCTTGTGCCTTGCCCAAGGGCACCTTGGCCATAGCAGTGAAGCACAGGAAGTGCAGTGCAGAGTATGAACAACTCCTTTGGGAAAGTGATTTTATTGCAAGACTAAAAGTTTAATTTGATCTAAGTTATGATTGAAAAATCATCATTATTCAGCACAGTGTTCATTTCTCTGTCCTCTGGCAGTGCAGTGTCTGGTGACAATTTTTATCCTTTGTGTTGGCGGCTGGGATATTAACCAATGGAAGCCACACTATCAGCCAGGAGACAGCAGACATAAATTCAGAAATTTTGTCCTGATTTTAATGGGCCCGAGAGAACGAATCCTGCCAGGTCAAAAATTTAAATAAACTAACAATTGGTTACTGACTAAAAGTCTGCAAAACTAACATTCCCATCAGCCTCAGCTGAATAGCAAATGTTAGCATGCTTAGACGCTAGATGGTACATGGTAAACTCTGCTAAACTTCAGCACGTTAACACCGCCATTGCAAGTATGTTTACATGCTGATGTTCGCATTTAGCTGAAAGCACCGCTGTGCCTGAACACAGCCTCACAGGGCCACTAGTATGGCTGTAGACTCTTATTTTCTCCTGCTTTCATAGTACAGAAATTAAAACTGCAAACTTGGGCTTTCCATATTATTTTGTCATTTTGTTTCTCCATACTGTAATTTTACCAGTGTTATATTACCCTGTACACAAAACAATAAGCTTAATGGACCTAAGGCCCCGATCACACAGAGACGCGTTCACAGGAGAACCATTGCTTTCATATGGTACGGCGTGCCTTGCGTGTGCTTCTCTCTTGAGCTGAGCCGTGCGTTTTTTCCAGACCCGCATAGGAGCAGGAGTCGCGCTGCTTTCAGAGCTAACGTAAGTAAAAAAGGAGGTCAACAAACTGCATTAAAAGCTACAGGCAGTCCTTATACAGCTCCAGACAGGATTGTTTGATTTTGTTAATTTATGTTCTGTGTGTCAGAGTTCAGGTTTATACAGTGAAACAGCCGTCCTCATAAATCCTGACCTCCATCACAAGCTCTGGAGAGTTTCGTCTGTCCTGCCAAGTTTATAACTACAGCTTTTAGTTTTGCTGCTTAAACGTCCCACGACTTTACTGCTGTAACATTACTGCCTGCATCAAAACATTTAAAATGACTGAAAGCAGCCTCTATAATCATTAAAGTCAATTGTTAAATAAAACACTCAGACATCAGTACTAGACACAATAATGCCAAGTTCTTGTCAACTTCTACAGAGGAATAATAGAAAGCATCCTGACTGGAAACATCTCAAACTGGCATGGCTCATGCATGGCCCAAGACAGGAAGGCTCCACAGCAGGTGATTAAAACCGCCCAGAACATCATTGGTACACATCTACCAAGCATCAGTGATATCAGTGAGGGGAGGTGCCTGCACTGAGCCCAAAGGGTACGAAAAGATAACACCCACCCACAGCCAGTTCACCCTGCTGCTGTCTGGTAAAACATACAGAAGTATCCACTGCCATACCACCAGACAATGGTGCAGCTTTTTTCCTCAGGCTGTGAGACTACTCAATTCATACTCCACCTTAAATTGTTTTTATTTATACCTCCGCCAAGGAGGTTATGTTTTCACATGTGTCCGTTTGTTAGTTAGTTAGTTAGTTTTTCACCAGGATTACGCAAAAAGTACTGAATGGATTTCCAGAAAACTTGGTGGAAGGATAGGGCATGGGCCAAGAAAGAGCCCATTAAATTTTGGCGCAGATCCGGATAAAGGGATGGCTCCAGGATTTTTTTTTATCTCTTTCTTTAACATTGAATGCGAGATAGGGTATTTTTCAACATTTTCATTCATTTTCCATAAAATAATGCATGGATCTTGATTTTTTTTAAAAAATCTGGTATATTTAGAGGGCTGGTATCTATGAGTGTGTACAGTTTAGTGTGGATCCAAATAAAAATCTGGATCTAGCAGATTTAAACGTGTTTTCATAGGGGGGTAGTCTTTTCCTGGCTGCTGCAATGTGATTATTTTTGTGATGTGAATATTTACTCATTAACTTTTTATATTTTTTGTGTGTAGTTTAGGGAACTACAAACTATGTTTTAATATATCATCTTTGGGTTGTATGATGACCATTAAACTTCTTGAAGAAACCTGGAAAGCTCACGCTGCTTCACATAATTTAAAAGGCAACGTAGAGGTGCAGTGAAATGTCCATGCTGGTGGGGGTCTTCAAATCAGAGGAAATAATTTGCTTGGGTGGGTCGTGGGTGAATACTTTATGCACACATGTGGATATGGATGAACTCAGAAGCTGATCCATACATCACTAGTCTCAGCCGCCGTCCACTTCAGCACTGAGGACAGCACCCAGCCACAGTGCCCCTGTGTTTTGTCCCAGAGGCTGTACTGAACACAAGCCTTATATGATTATGTTACAAATGAACTTGATTAATTGATTGATAAAACAGGTTATGAGGTTTCTGTTAACTGCAGTAATGAGGTTGAACTGGTATGCTAGGCGAGGTTAAGCTGGGCAGTATTTATGTCTCTAAGCTTTGCAGAGCAACTGTCTTCCACTTTGTGCAGGTGGACCTATTTCTTTGTAGGAACAATGCTTTATGAACATGTTAATAACATGTTCACATAAAAGCTGTGAGCCGTACGTATTAACCGTTTTACAAAAGCGCGTCTTGCCGAACAACACCCCTTAGCTGTGATATAATCACAACATAACACCAATTGTCATGAGCTATTGCTTAGCTGTCAGCTCCCTAGAGCTGAGAAGAGGGTGGTTATTATCAGGGTTGATCATTATGAGCCCAAAATGTATGACCCTTTTTACACCCAAGTAGTAATCCATTGATCCAATGTGATCCATTGTTAATATAAAAATACTGACTATAGCTGCTCTGATATGCCATAACAGGGACATAACAAGTAAAAAGAAAACATGTTGTCAGTAAGTGCCCTTATCTCTGCTACTCTTGCCACAGCTACTTGTTTTTCTTGTTTTGAGCCTGGTGCCTAGAAGAGGACAGAGAAAACACAGCGGCACACTTGAAGATACAGGAAAATCATTAACTTCAGTGCTCTTTGTTCTTCTTCCCTCTCTCGCTGGAATGATATTCATGCATGCAGAGGAATGTCTCCTTTTCTCTCTGTTGCTTGATCTTGGCGTTCCTGGTGGGCTCCCAGTGCGCAACGTACCTCCCACCTTGCTGTTCCCAATTCTCTATGACACATTAAAGGTACATCACGTCCTATGCAGGGGAGCGGAGCTTCAGAGGGGGAGGACAGCCATGCTCGGCTACACTCTCACTAAACAATAAAAGACATGATATGGGTAGTCTGTCTAGTCTCAATGGCTGTAAATCTAAATATTTCCATATGTAAGCTGTAAATCCAGCTGCTTTTTGTGCATTCTGTCCATTTTTCTGTCACTTCATTGTCTGCCAGCACCAATAGATTTATACACGACATTTGCTGTGTGCCATTTAAACACAGCCCAAGAGACTAACAAAGGTTATCAGACTGCTATTTTTACAGAAAACAACCAACATTTCAATTAACGGTTGTCCCATTAATCAACTCCTAACACTGTGTCTGTGTGTGTTCTGATGAAACAAACTCATAATCACTACCATTTTTACTTTACAGACAATAGGCTACAGAAACAGAAGCCTCTTTCCTCGAATGTAATTGCGATTGCTCTGAGCACAAGTTAATTTAGTAGAAAATGAGCTGCTAACCGTACTGGTCCTCTCAGTCATGCTTCCTAAATAGATTGTAATTATGTGTTAATAAATGGCCGAGCCACTGCAACAGCTGGAGCCGTGGAGGAAAGTGAGGGGTTGAAAGAGTGGGAAATTGTGGAGGGAATAAATAAGAGTTTTCATTTGGCAGAAGATAGACAGGCAGACTTAATCTCTAGGTCTTTTTCTTAACTGGAATCTGAAAACTTGGTTTGGAAGGTAACCATCTCAGGATATTGTGACTTATGGGATGCTGAGGCGCAAAGACACAACTTGACCACCATGTTTAATACAGGTAATTCCTGGCAGACTTGACCCACAAGCACTATTTAATCCCACAATACTGTAACCGGCCTGGAGCAGCCTTGAATACATCCATAAGTGTTACAACGCTGATAAAACCAAGGGCTACAGGCTCTGATAAGCATGTAAGACTACCTGGCTCCGTCATAAAGAAACATTATTTGGTTTCCCACAGTAAATGATCTACATCCGGAGCCTGCTGAAAACCAATAACCACACCAATACAAAAAAACCTCCATCCAGCTGCTTTGAGTAATAAAGGGACAGTCTGAGGGAGACTCTTTGATTTCCAATTACATTAAGAAGTCGGGGATTACACTGCACAGGCCAATGAAATTTCATTGTCTCCTCAATTGGGAGTTACAAGATGGAGATGGCAAGGCATGTCTCATTAAACGCACTCTGCCTTTCAAAGCATGGACAGGATGGCTAAATGTTTTAGTGCAGGCTGGGCTGTGGAAAATGGAGGATTTCTGTTCTTCAGGAGAGCCGGCTAATGCTCAGCGTCGGTCCTTGTCAGAAATAACCCCGCCACTTTACAATCCAATGCCTCTTCTTTATGGAGGACAGGAGGTGAAGCGAGAGCGCTGCAGATCCACCGATAAGCAGACGTGACGATTTTGCTATACGGCTCTTTCTCTGCGCATGTGCTTCAGTGTGCATTGTTATTGTGTACAGGTATGCCACTGCTGTCTCATCCACTGCGAGCCCATCACGGATCAGCATTCAGCAGCGCCAAAGCCCAGCGTTCACACTCACATGAGCCCTGACATGTTCTGCCTCTAGAAGCCCATTAGCACCGCAACACAGCTTCCAAGAACATCTCGGAGGTGTTTCTTCGCACACAGGGAATTGGAGATTACCCATGCAGTCCACTTTTTGTAAATTGTCTCCCTTCCCCTGTACTTTTTCTCTCTTTGCTTGTGGTGTAACTTTATCATCTTTCAGAGCAACCCTAATAACCCTGCAAGAGCACTCACACAACCCCACCCCCCACCCCTCACCTTTAAATTAATGTGCTGAATAATACATCTGTCTCTGTCATTGATCTTCACTGGGAGTGTAGTACGGATAAGTGTGTGTGTGTGTGTGTGTGTGTGTGTGTGTGTGTGTGTGTGGGTGTGTGTGTGTGTGTGTG
>JBBPCS010001912.1:0-14298 GCA_037974645.1 Hollardia meadi
GCATTGTGTTTAAAGACTGGGGGGGGGGGGAGGAATGCTATGTTTCTGCAAACCATGGATATGTTAGTACATTTCATATCAACATTTCTACAGTACGTGTCATATTGCGCTCAGATTACATGTATATGAGCTGTCTGTCAGGAGGAGGGGAGGGGATGGTCGTGGCGTGACACCTAGGCGAAACGTCTGTGAAGTGAAAGACCACTGTTTTTGTTTCCCTTTTCAACCGACAAAACCAAATATTTTAAGCAGATGTTGGGGTGTTTTCCAGCTGTGCCTGTGGTGACAAAACCGGGTATTTAAAACCCAAACATGATCATTCCCTCACACCAACCAGATACTTTTTGTTCCCCAACCTAACCACACCTCAAGCACGGTGTTGTCACAACATAAAATTGAAATTAAAAAGAAAAGTTTCAACACATCCATGGTTTGCTGAACAGTACAAACAGTTTTACTGCTTACTAGGTTAGGGCTGATTGTGACACATGTGCCATCCAAAGCCAGTAAGCACACACACAGTAAGTTTATTATTACAGTTGCTTTGCATCTATGTTTGTACCTGCCTAAAATTTGACTTGACCACAGCTTTGGTTTGTTAACTTACTGACAACACCAGTGAAAGAACATAAGGTTACATTATTGTAACCCTTGTTCTATAAGCACAGGTGGAGCCCTCTACTGGACTCTATGGGTATTACTCTCCTCTAATTACGATCATGTAGTCGCCCACTGAAAATTTGTAAAAACGTAGCTGGACGAGCCTGAATATGTGGGAAAACCCCAGGTATATTAGGCCATGAAACCACCATCAACCATCCTGTCACCTCTTCAGAGAGCGGCGTGGGAGTGGCAGGATCTGATGGTAGAGGGCTCCGTGGTTATAGAACAAGTGTTACAATTATGTAACCTTATGTTCTGTCTCACACAGGCTCTGCCCTCAACTGAATTCTATGGGTACGGTGGGTGAAGCCCAATAAATGACCGCCCTACCACGACCAAAATTGGCCCACCACACCAAACTTGACTGGCTAGGGGTAGCCACCACAGCCCACCTACTTCCTATCTTAGTCATTGGCAAGAGGAAGTAGGAGACCATCGCAGCCTGGGTCTGAACACCTGACCTAGGCCGCCACGGCCATAACCCCAGGTGTCAACAGCCTGCTAAAAGTGCGAGGGCCAGCGAGTAGCCGAACTGTACCCTGTTGTACTTATAGGCCACTCCCTGGAAGGCGAAACACTGAATCTTTCCGTGTTTTGGGGCCACCTCGACATGAAAGTAGGCATCCTTTAAGTCGATGGTGGTGAACCAATCGCACAGCTGAACCAGTTCCAACAGCTGGTTGATAGTCAGCATGCAGAAAGTTTTGTGGGCAATGCATCTGTTCAAACAGTGGAGATCCAAAATGTGTCTGAAACCTCCTATCTTCTTGGAAACCAGGAAGAACGCAGAGTAAAACCCTCTCTCTCTGTCGTGTGGAGGAACAACAGAAATCGCCTGTTTCTGCAGGAAATCTCTTATTTCTAGCTACAAAAGCTTACTGGATATTTGCCAAAGGCAAATGGCCAAATAATCTTTTTGTACGTTTTTATAATTATTGAGCACAAGATAACACTGTCAGCATCTCAGGATTTTATTGAGACCTGCATGTTGAAGACTGATCTAATGATTTATAGACAGATAAGAGTGCATTAAAACACTACTATCAAGCTTCTTATAAATGTTGGAGCCAGCTTAAGAACTGTCAAATTGTAAGTAAACATCATGTGCCAACATATCTGCCTATGAAATGTGTACAGACTGCTTTAAAAGGTTTGGAGACAGGTCCACAGCAATGCAGTCTTGGAGGAAAAATAAATGTGATGGATGTCAAAGGTCCCATGTTAACATGGTGTAAATACTTTGCCTCATTTGTCCATTTTTTTTTTCTAAATGCAGGCTACTCAGTTTACTCAGCTTTCTGTTTTATGTACATTGTCTCATACAAAGTACATTTTATGAAACTTGATACAACAATTTATGTTTTATGGCAAGTTTTTGTTCCCATACTGAGTAATTGACATTCTAATAAAGCAGTAAAAGTCATAGGGAGGATGGATCTTTTTTTCATGCAAAATAGAAAATGCTCATGATATCAAGAGGACGAAAATATTCCTCATGTTCTCCAAACCTTAACCAAGTGTTTTGGTTGCCTAAATACCACAAATATATTTTCCATCTGAGATTGTCCTCACTAGAAAGAGTTTTCACTGTTTTTGCCTAAAATGATCCAAAATTACGTGCGGGGTGCGAGTCTTTGCACGTCACCCAGTCACGCTAAATGGAAGGAATACCACATCGGCCACGGATGCCGACTACCTGGCATGAAAACGAGTTGGCTGATCACCACCAGATAAATCTATCTGTGTTTTGCAGTACACAGGAACAGGTCTCGGTGGCAACATTACCAAACCGGCTCTCTGGTAGCGATGTGTTTTAGCATATATTGATTTTCCAGAGCAGAACGTGTGACGGAGTAAGCTTCAGTATGGGCTACAGGCTAGAGCATCGCGAAGTATGTTGGAGCATATGGCATAAGCATGTTGACAATATTTGTGTAATTACTCTTACTGCCTGAAGGGGGAGACAGAAGTTCCAGGCTGTAGCATTAATAAAACAAACAAACAAACAAAACAAAAACGCATATACAGTAAAACAAAATAAATACATATTTTACAGAGATCACATTTGTTGCTACATGCAATTAGCCTTAATATAAGCAAAATTACAGAGTCGTATAATAAGATCAGCTTTGTAAATAACTACGTAAACAGAAAGCAATGTTAAGATAATGTTTTTTTTAATGAGATGGGTGTCTCTTCTGTCTTCCTTTTAAAGGCTTTGTGGAGACAGATTCTATTTATTGTGCCTGGGAAAAGCCTGTAATAATAGGATTTCTAACAAAAGCATTTGGAAGAGCAGTACTCATTAGCATTTAGCGAAAAAAAACAACAGGTTTTGTGGTCAGTAGTTCTTGTGATTTTATAACACATTCAGTAGGTGCTTCAAGCATAATCCTGTCACCACCTGCTTGTCAGGGCTCATCAGAGAAGAATGAGAGGTGTGTGTGTGTGTGTGTGTATGTCGTGACTGCAAATATTTCATGCTTTCAAAAGCTTCTGTTGCGTTGGTGAAGAATTTACAAAACACCTTGGACTGTTTGCAGGGAAATAATATGATTAACAGTCAGCGACCCCCACTTAAATTGAGAAACACAGCCCACCTCCCTCTTGTGTAGCTGCTGTCTGAGAGGCATAATTGCATAATGCGCTTATTTTGCAAATCTGTCTGCAGAATACTACACCTCAATGGATATCTCTCAAGGAATTCAATCCAGTCTAGCAAGAAACAGGATTTCCTGTACTTACGATTTGAGTCCCAGTGGGACGTCTGGAGTACACTCTATCCACAAGCTGCATTGATTGACTTTTGGCCACAAAGGGCCAGAAAGAAAAACATACTATGAGTTATTATAACTGTAGCTCACTTACACATGTAGGAGAGCAACTATTATTATGCATTTGTGTGTCTTTCCCAGTAACAAAATAATAATTATTCCCCTTTTAGCTACGTTGTTGTCATCTCCGACACACTAGAAAAATATCTGGCTCTTTGCATCTGCTAGATGTTCTATTTTCTTCAGCACCAGCTAGTTGCCAACATGTCCATCTGCAATTGGGTGTCGGACAGGCAGCAAACAGTTACAGTATCAGACCTTTTTTGGCTGAAAACTGCTGCCTGCCTATGATGGAGACGAGGATGATCACAATGAGACTGAACCACACCATAAATGTGCCATTATATTTCAGGAGCTAAAAAAAGCTTTTGTGCATTGGTGACCATTGTCTGTGTTTTCATTAGCTCTTGTTTGACTCAAGTGTTTCTTTGTTTTAAGATGACTTTTGGCATTTTCTGTTATATTTGATGGAAAGAGCGGGGGGTGATGAGCAAAAAAGGTCTCCAGCCAAATTAAAATCAGGAACTTTGTGGCTACAAGGTATGAGTCTTAGCAGCCCAGTCGCTAGAATAAAATATTAGCCCTATACGTTTTCTGCAAACCACGGACGTGTTACTTTGTACCTTTCGTATGTATCACATCAACATTTCCACAATACTTTTCATATCATGTTTGGATTACATGTATGTGAGCTCACTTTCTTATCTGGATGTTGGCGGTGTTGTGTCATCAGTAGGTGCCACAGCTGCCAAGCAAGACAGGCAGTGTTGTAGTGACCTACCAGGCCGTTCATTGTGGAGTCGGGGGGATCTGAGGACAGATGGGTGGTAAGCATGTTAGTCAGGGCTGGGGCACTCACTGACGTGATATTCCTGAATGTGATGGTGCATTTTCCGCGTTGCCTGGGCAGAGGGGCAGGAACAGTGAAGAGAATGGCATGATGGTCAGATATTGCTAGGTCCAGGCACTGCAGGTTGGAGGCAGTTCTGCCGGTGGAGCACACCAGATCCAGTGTGTGACCTTTGGTATGGGTGGGACCTTGGACATGCTGTGTGAAGCTAAAGCAAACGTGTAAGAGTCTGTCCCTTTAAAGACACATCTGCAGGGTATAAGCAAGAGTCTTTGGATTCCGAGTGTCCCCATTTATTAGAGGGGTTCCTTGAATGCATCCCTGAGTCCCCAGTCTGTCAGCATGACAGCTTGTATCACCATAGTCTCTTTGCAGTGATTGATGAATTGCATAATTGCATGTGTTGGAATATTCTAAGCATGTTTGTACTACTAGGAGTTTGAGTTTCAACAAGAAAAAATTCTATTGAATTGTTAACATAATATGGAATTAGTATTTCGAGAATTCTGCCCATAGACAAAAGTCCTCTGACACTGTGATAACTGACAGCAACCCCCCCATACCTACATTTTCCTCTGGAACTCAAAAAGAGTAAACCGCAGATTATAAATTCAAAAGACTGCTGGGTTCCACAGACACTTTGAACAACTTTATATCAACTGTTTCACAGAATAGGCAGTTTTTCCTCACCACTGTCGCCAAATGCTTGCTCATGGGGGAATGTTGGGTCTCTGTAAATAAATACTTAATAACTAATAATAAATAAAGTATGGTCTAGACCTACTCTACATGTTAAGTGTCATGAGATAACTTTTGTTGTGAATTGGTGCTATATAAATAATAATTGACTTGACTAGCATACTGATGACATCAAGACAGAAATTTGCTTTCTCCTTGTTTGGTTGCTTGCTTGCTAGGGAATAGGGATGCATAGCTAATTACGTTTTGGAAATGATACAGGCAAGTAATGAGCAGCCCTTTATAAGTTTTATTTTGAAACCTTGGTTCCCACTAGACAAGTCAAATACTTTGAAACTGAAATGAATGTTTAATTTTGATTCACTGCACTGCATAATGCCCTCCTATGTTATGAGCTGTTGTATAATGTGTCAATGTACTGTTCTGAGGCCTGTTCCATAAAGTAAATTCACCAAAGTTTTCAATTGATTAGGTTCCATAAAGCAAATTCAACATAGTTCAAGCTCAGTTAGCATGGCAACAAACTAACCTGGGACCTATTTCATAAAGCAAGCATAACAAGTAAGCCAGGCTTATTTTGGTTAGTCTGACTCATTCTCCAGTTGATTTGGTTCCATGAAGCCAGTTCAACATAGTTCAAGCTCAGCTCCCCTGGCAACTTATGCTGGGAAACTAACCTGGTCTGGAGCAGGCTAACTATCAGGCTAAGCCTCAGTTGCTGCTTAACCAGAGTTCTTGTAACACTGACCTGACAAAAAAGAGATGATTTTACCACAGACTCTCTGACCTGCTACCATATTATTTGACTTTATTAACCACTATCGGTCAAGAAAATTAAGTTAACATGAACCTATATAAATAATAAACACAATAGACCGACATATGTGCCGTGTTTAATTATATGATATGTCTGTGATATCAAATGTTTAGCTTATGTGACATAAAATAAGTATTGATGAAAATTACCCCAATTGAATGATGATTGGTACATAAATAGTTAACAGTACAATTACAAAAAATGATATTGACCAGAAGTTTAGTATCTAAATCCAAATGCCTCCGCTATCCCTCCTGTAAGTGCTTATATAGGCCAGTGGTTCCCAAACTTTTTCATGTCAAGAACTCCTAAACTGACACAATTTAGACCACGGACCCCAGGTTGGATAAGATTTTATCCCAGTGTCCTTCACCTGAAAATAATTTTGCGTTTAGATGTTTTATTACCGAAATTGAATGAAACCCATGACCCAAGATATTCTGTTCTTACTGTTTGAATGTATTGTGTCGCTTAGTGACCCTAATCGATAGGCCTACATGGTGCTCCATCAGGTGAGCTATCAAGATGCACCAAATGTGGTGTTGCATGGGAATCTAGTTGCTACGTATGCATTCAATCGATCAGCAATTTCTCGCCAGTCTGTCTCTCTGGTTTGATTCATGGGAGATATATGGCCTAGATGTTTGAATTCTTCATATGTTTCTCACAGAGAGCGCTGCTCAGTGGCTGTGAGCATCGTCATTCTCTTTTTGCCACTGCTGTTTGCCGTGGTGAATCAATTTGATCTATCTTCGACCTCTTAGGCTGCTGAAGAATTGTGTGCACACGCTCTTATGAACCCGTCTCAAATTAGTCTGATTGCATTGGGTTACCACGGACTCTCTGTATGCTATCATATTATTAGATTTTTTTTTCTTTTAAACTACTATCTGTCAAATGGTATTTGATATGTAATTAGTTAACAGTACAATTGCAAAAATATATATTGACCAGAAACGTAGTATCTGAATCCATACGTCTCTATCCTCTATTTTCCCAATAGAAAACCATGTTTAAAATGTATTGGTTAATTTGAAATATGTCAAAAAAACTAAGCTTAGATGTGTTTAGTGCTGTATGGGTTTTTTGTTTTTTATGAATTAAGCAAAGGTCTATAAATAAGGACCCCAACCCATGTGTCAGAAGTAATTAGAAATGAAAATGGTGAAATGAGAAAAAATCTACTAGAACTAGGGTAATTTTAATTTTGTTGTTACTTACGCATTCAATCGACCAGCAGTTTCCTTCTCTCTGGTTTTGTTAATGGCAGCTCTGTTACCTCTTGTTGTTATTAGATGTTTTAATTCTTCATATTTTTCTAATAGTAAGCACCGCTCGGTGGCAGTGAACATCATCGCTTTCTCTTTACCCTTTGCTGTTTGCCATGGTGAATCGCTTTGATCTGTGTTCGATCTCCCGGGCTGCATAAGAATAGCGTGCACATGCACTAATATCAACTGTGTAAACTGTTATGTTCACATCTCGAATCGGAATGAGTTAAATCAGGTTGAAGAATCATTGTCCATATAACCACAGCCATAGAGTTCTTAGTAGAGAAACTGGGAAGCAGTGCCATTCAACCAGGAGGAGAGCAGGCTTTTGGCTTCACCTGCAAGTGTGGCCTCTCCGAACTGGTTCAGCTGAAGCATACTGAACCCTTTGGATCATGTGACCTGAGCCAACTCGCTGAATGAACATAGCTGAGGTCTCTACATCATTAGTAAGTGGACCTTTGAACTTAGAGTCACAAAATGAACTTCCATGCACATGCACTCTCACATTTACCAGAAAATGAACACAGCGAATAACCTGAAGCTTAATGAAGGTCTTACTTTTGTCGTTTCAGCAGAAGAAGCACAGATTTTATGAGCTTTGCGCTCTAGGATTAGGATCTTACTGTACCCTTATCCCTGTGTAGAATGCAGAGAGCCTTACTGTGGTCCTGTGTCTGCACAATATCTGCAGCAGGGGGTTAAAAGCACATTACAATAATGTTATGATGGGACCATCGTGAGTGTACATCTGAGTGCCTGTCACAATAAATCAAAAGACATAACAGGTGAGGTAAAAATGTTCGGCAAGGGGGTGGAAGTCCTATTGATAGAGCCTCATTTGATTTGATTTCAATCTGATTGAATTTTGTGAACTTGAGAGAAGGGGCTCATTCAGGAAAAAGATTTTTTTTGTATTCTTGTTTATATAACTGCATGGCAGAATGCTCCAAGCAGCAGAGGGGGAGGATGCTTGGCTGCACTTAGTATAAGAACAGTGACAGAGAATAATGATATCAGTTCAATGACATCAGTTTATACTTACATGCGTTTAGTTAAACAGTCAAAATTCTTATTACTTCACCTTCTGTTGATAATTTTAGTTACTTTTGAATGTTTTTAACTAAAACCCTTACATATTACTTCTCTAAAAACCTGTTTGTAACTACTCAGTATGTTGACAAAGTAATGGTGGTTAACTAATTGAGCATTGCGTTAGTTCAGGAAGTCAAGCTCAGCTCACAATCTCAGCTAAATCAGCTGATCTGAAGCCAGCCCACATCCCCTGATGGCTCAGCTGATTCTCTTCTATGCATTCAATTGGTAAATCTCATACAGGGTGTGCTATTTAAGCTGCATTAACCTGCCTACTCTTCCTGCTTCCTTTGCAAGCCGCTTTGCAACCCACCTCCACCCCAGCTCCTCCTTTTTATGTTGTGTCTGACTTAATCAATGTCATTTTTGTTGTCATTGATGTCTGCTCTGTTCTATACCCGGGGGGTATTTGCTGCTTAGCTCCCTGCCTCAGGCTTTCCACGTAGGCACATGGAAGGGCAGGGAGCTCCCAGAACAGAGCAATACCGCCAAATATAACTTACTGCAAATGGGAATCCAAGTTTCTTTGACTATCGTGGTCCTGACAGAAATACATTAACCACCTCAATTATTTGCCATTATTAACAACCAGTTTCTGGAACATTATGATGCTTAAGGGTGCCTCTTGTTTTGATCTGCCACACCACTTATCGAAGCCCATATAAATACTAATCATCACAACTAGAGAACAGCAGCCCTTGAACCTGGCAGCCTGGCAGACTACTGTTACTTTCCAGAGTCAGTTTGGCAGGATGTTACCTGCCAACACCTACTGTCAGATGGAACAGATGGTGCATCTCCCATTTGAATTGTATAACCAGTTTTGGAAGCCAAATTTAATTCCACAGTGGCATTGGTTTACGACATCAGAAGTTCTATATGTGTCTCATATAATCTTTCATTTGAGAAACTTTTTTATCAGTTTTTTTATTCCCAGCTAAAACCCACCTTCTAAAATACAGTTCAGCCCTCTCGATGTAGCCTAGGAAAGCTTTCCTGATACTCTAGTTGCAGGCTCACGTCAAAAAGAATGTGGCCGATTAGCTGTATACATCGTGTTTGGATGAATGACAATAAAGTGACTTGACTTGACTGCTGTATGTTGCTTCAGGCAAACAAAGTCTTTATCTCTCCTACACTGAAGTTCATTCATAAATACAGAGTTTACTTCTTGGCAGGTCATAAAAATGCTGAAAATCTAAATAGTTTATGAACATACATTTATATTCTTGACATGAGTAAGAGATGTTTGATTTTAAAATGTACTTGGTGTGCAAATGACTTCACACTCGAACAGGGGCATTATGAAACTTCTTTACCAGGACACCAGCACCACTAATATTTGCTGAGTCCTCACAGTCCTCAAAGCCCTTCTCAGACTCAGAATGCCAGAATGAATGTTTCCACCAAAGTGCTTTTGGTATAGTACTCTTGGTAACCGTATGTAACCCATAATCAATGTACCTAAACCCTATATCTGTTTAGCGTTTCCAATGCAGACAGTGCTCTTATGTAGAAGCGTTAACCCCTTTCACTTTTCCAGCAGTTGGAAAACGACAGAGAAGACTTTCCTTGGTCTTGAGCATTTATTAAATAGTCTGCATTACCGCCTGATTGACAACATAAAACTGCGAGGGTTTTCCTCCGCTAAGCTTGTATTTGCGGTCACTGATCTGCTACTCTCTCTCTCACTCACTGTGAGGAACACTCACCACTCACACACACACATTTTGTGTTTTTTCTTCTTGGTGTGTGGTTGTTTATTACAACAAGGAGACAAGCAAGGAAAAATACAGACTGTATACTGAGTTGGGAAATCCTACATCAGAGCGCAGACGACTCTGGTTGCTCTGACTGACCAATCAGTGGTCTCTTGTGTTTTAACTCTACCCCCTAGCATCGGATCAGTGTGCTAGGTACCTCAACTTAGGGGTAATGAAATAACAGGACGGTCCAGAGAGGTTCTGTTGGTACCATCCACACATTTTGGTCATGGAAACACAACAATAACTGTTCTAATGCATAACAAACCAAACTGAACTGAACCAGACTGCTTGGTGGAAACGAGGCTGAGGAGATACACAGGTCAGACAGGGCTGTACCTTAAGAAGCCACAGGCTCAGGTAGAAGGGATAATCGAGTAGGAATTAGACGGGAAACTGATCCAATTATTTTTGTGATCTTAAATCGTGACTTAATGGTCTATGCAGGCATACACTTACATGTTTATACAGCCCAATAGATTCATTATAGTGGATATTTGCTGGTTTTCCTACACTGAATGACTAATCTGAAAACATAGACTTACACAGAGACTTAGCACTGAGAGCACTTCAGCCAATTGTTTGCTTAAGCAAATTAAGGTTAGCCATCGGCAGTGGATCAAGTCTTGCAGGGCGGTCCAGAAAGTTATCACCCTACAATTTATTCATTCTTTTTTTTTTTCTGCAAGTGGGACATGTGATTGTATGCATAATTTTGTGCATTCCAGTGCATGAGAAAAGGGAGTTAAAACGGAAAAGTGAATCAATGCCATACAATTTGAAATGTCTATAATTATGACCTACTTTCTCTTGTCAAGAGGAAGTGGAACTGCCAGTGTGGCAATACTAGATGAGCAGCAGGATTAACTGCACAAAAATAAAACACACTACTTTCAGAGCAGCAGCAGGCTCTTAAAATTCCAACTCAGCATCTAACCTGTAATTGGCCCCCAGAGGGTACACAGTGGGGCATTTAGGTGCAGGATAAACTCGCCCTAACTAGGAAAGAATTATCCCTGGAACTGGTCAATTGAACCAGAATGTGCTCATGCGTCTTTATCAATACACAGCTGTTGTTGGTGCATACCACGTTTTAAACTAAAATAGTCATGAATATTCGAAAGATTATGTGGCAATTATCTACTTACTGTGAAACAAAAGTGGCCGTTAAATAGTCCTGGATAAGGGCTGCAATCATCATTTGACCTCCCTTGCTCGAGGGAGGTAAGAGACACACATCTAAGTCTGGTTTTGGAAAAGCTGGCTTGGACTGGTGAATGACCAGTACTACTGTATACTGCTGTAACCACTGCCATTCAGTGTGTTTAGCAGGTGTAAAACAATACCAACTGGAAGGGGTGGGCACAATTTAAGAAAGTTATGCAGAGTAAAACAACCTGTTATATGCAATAAAAATTACTTGTATGTGAAAAACTACTTTTTAAATTATAGCTGCTGCACAGCAGTGAGTCTGGACCGGGCATTTTGAGGAGGAAGAAGAAATTAAAAAAGAAGGAACATGACAAAAGGAGGAAGAACAGAAATATGAGAAATACAGCGGAACTGTTAGAGAAATTATAATTAAACCTTGATATCTTCATATCTCTATTTCTCACAGTACAATACCTGAGTAGATTTTCATTCTGCTTCGCCTGGGTCTTGATCTCACAACCTTTGCCACTCATCGTGACCATGCTGAGCTTCCTGTAAAAATAGGAAAATTAGAGGTGGTACCACACAAGGTCATGTCAAATACATAGGGTCCATCAACAGAACAGCCCAGGCCATAATTATTTAAAACATATTAAATTACGAATTTATTTGAAACTCTGTGTCTCTAATCCAGTGTTTCTCAGTCCTGGTCATGGGGACATCTTGTCCTGCATGTTTTAAATGGTTCCCTGTTGCAACACACCTGATTTTAATGAATGGGGTGGAGGGAAAAATCTGAAATATGCAGAGCAGAGGGCTTCCAGCACAATGCATGAATAGATAACGATGTTCATCCTGCAGCATGCAGGGATCAAACTCACAACCCTCGACAACAAGGGCAAGTCATCATCTCGTTGAGCTGTGTGCAAAGTGAGAAACCAGCTGGCTTCACACAATGACTTTTACTACATCTAGACAGCATAGAGATGTCTGTATTCATTTTTAAAAAGACTGAACTGACAAATTAATGTTTAAGGATGCTCTAATTACAATTTACTGCAATATTTTACATGAGGATAACATTCAAAACTGTCAAAAATCTATTTTTTTGAGATAAAATTCTGAAATTTACCACACTTCATCTATCACATTATCTATCACTGCTTATCCCTATGGAGGGTCGCGGGGGGCTGACGCTTATCCCAGCTGACATTCAGCGAGAGGCGGGGTACACCCTGGACAGGTCGCCAGTTCATCACAGGGCTGACATATAGAGACAAACAACCACACACACTCACATTCACACCTACGGGCAATTTAGAGTCACCAATTTATTTAACTTGCATGTCTTTGGACTGTGGGAGGAAGCCGGAGCACCCGGCTGCCCTCATCCATCATAATATCAAATTTATATATTTTTCTTTTCCATGACAATTGGAGATTTATTTTAAAAAAGAGAGAATTTTTTTCTGCTCCAACACACCTGATTCAAACGGATGGTTTGTTCTTGGGCTTCTGCAGTGCTTAATGACAAGCTGATAATTTGAATCAGTGTTGAAGGAGGGAAACATCAAAAACATGCCAGTCCCAGGCACAAGGCCTAGTATGAATAAGATAATTGTTGTAATGGCAATGTAATAATGGTAATATTGTTCATCCTGGTTTAGCTAGCTAGCTTGTTAGTTTGTTGTTGCTGCTGACTGTGTGTGTGTGTGTGTGTGTGTGTGTGTGTGAGTGAGTGAGTGAGTGAGAGAGAGAGAGAGAGAGAGAGAGTTTTGAGGTTGCATGTGTGAGAGGGACGGAGAGAGATGAAATGAGCCTTGCAAATGAGTGAAAAACAGGATGATACAGATGGATTTTACACTGAGAAGTGAAGTGTTTTATTTTCATATGACTGATTTGTTGTGATTTTTTTACTTTTAAAATTTTAGATGGCTGCTGTGGTGCCATTAGGACTATGAGCCCATCGAACAGCTGGGGATGTTTGACGTGGGACTGGATCAACATGAAGAGTTTTGTTTATTTCCATGTGTGGAAAGGCAGATTTCCTGGTAGGAATAATGATAATATCACCAGTGTCACAGTGACAGTTGTCAAACTGTACAAGGGAGGTGTTGAATATTTAGGTGTTGGATGTTGTTGATTTCATCATTTCGGATTTAGCTGTAAATGACCAGTTTCAGCCGTGGACTCATCCTGACTTGTTTTTTTTTCAGATCTTGTTGTATTTAATTTCTCTAGTTGCACCTCAGTGGGTTTCTTCTGGACATCAGCTGACACAATCTGCTCAGCTGTTTCCAATTTCCTCACTGATACATTCCACTTTTTAACAGTAATTATGCAGACTGCCAATCCTGGAAATCTCCTTGTCTTTTTTCCATCAATTTCTGTCCGGTTTCTGTCAACTGAAATGTTTCCTGATTTCTTAAATCTACTTAGCTGTTTTCCTGATTCTGTCTACCCACGTCATAAATGCATAAATGCTTGTTTGCTGTTTCTCATCTTGAAAGAAGAACTGAGATCTCTCATGCAAAATAACCAGTGTCATTCTAATGTTGGCAGTGGTTTTCATGTAAGACCACTTCCATTAGTAAGGAGATTTTGAAGCTTTGAACTGCATCTCAATGTCAGCTCAGGTGTCATCACATGACAAAAATGTAGAACTTGGTAAGGTCATGTGGTAAGAGATGTTTATGGATGGTGTATAATATGTATTGGGGCCTCTTTGTCAGAATATTGCAAGCATTTACTCGCAAAAAGTGATTTAACCCTATGAAAATGGATCATTATTTGCATGATCCCTTTTTAAAATCGATGTAAAATAAAAACCATAAGAGCTAGAGCATTCATTCTTTTTGCACCAGAAAACAAAGGATTCGTATTTGGTTTTCTTATGTTACATTACGTGTGGTGCAAAATGTGGTACCAATGGAACTATAAATACACCTTTGCACTCTGCTCATAATAATGAGAATATCTGAAAAACTAAACAATGCCCATTGTTAAATTAAGTTATGGAGTGTTAAGAAATATTTTATTCATGTTTCTACATTTGGAAATCTTTTGGATCAATATGCCTTGCCTGGGGAAGCTAAGCAGGTTTGGCTGTGGTAGTCCTTTGGATGGGAGACCACATGGTGCTGGAAGTGGTGTT
>JBBPCS010001913.1:0-14295 GCA_037974645.1 Hollardia meadi
AATGTGTCAGTTTCTTGTGGACTCGCCAAACACCTCCCCCCCCCCCCCCCCACCATTGTCCATGATGTGACACATTATGTGAGCTGCGCTTTGCAGGAGGGGTGATTCATCATTTTCCCTTGCTCAGCATCTTTCAAGGGCAACGATTTGTAAAAGTCATCATTTATCAATGAGGGAATATAAGCTGCCCACAGTGAATATTTGGAAGTATATCTGAAGGAACAAATTGATTGTTGATGTTGGAGTTTATAACCTGTGTTAAAGCCATACCACTCTGCTTTACAGACAGCTTATGTAATATCCTGCTCTCAGGAGGCAGCTAAGGTTGCTGACCATTCATCGTGCCTCTCATTGTGAGAACCAAAGAAGCAGAATATATTTCATGTCCTCCTATTCTTCCTGCTTTTCTGATCAACATAAAGAAGCAGTGGCCTATAGTAGTGATTCCCAAACTTTTGGGCAATTAGATGAGCCTAAGGACGCCTTTATCCTACATCTTCAATAGATAAGATGAATGTGGACCCATGTGTGAATGCATAATCCAGTGCTTGGTCTATTTCTCAGTAGATTTGGCTGAGTTTACATTCATACAAAGACCACTTGGAGTGGCAGTGTTTCAATTATTTATCTATTACTTTTAGCGATCCAATTCAATTGTTCTGCTAGATTGTGAGCTAGTCCTGTGCAGTTTGTAGCTGGTAGTTTATTGCAATTGATAGTTACATAGAACATCTAGAAGCCAAAGATATTTTAGTTCCATAGTTGAGAACTGGCATTCTTCCTCCTGCCATTGAGGTTGTCAGACCCAAAAGTACTGAGGAGTAAAACTGATTTCGTGAGAGCTATGTAAACTAAATCCCCTCTTAGTTTTCTTTTGTACTGCACGATGATGATTTAAGAGAGTCAATTTTCTATTAAAGTGCGATACAAAACCTTAAAACAGGCCCGCTGCTGGCTGTTTGAGTGCCCTAAGCATAACTGCTTTGTGATGCCCCCCAAAAAAGACACATATTGTATAAATAGGCCTACTTCTTCAAATCTAAGAAATATATTCTTACTATCAATGTTACAAACAAGAAAACCAGAACTATACAAGAATAATACTGCATATCGCGCTATAGAGCAGGCAAAACACACACACATACACACACACACAGAGAGAGAGAGAGAGTATGTGTGTGAGAGCTGAAAATGCCATCTTCTTCAATAAAATAAACCAAAGAAATATTTTCATTATTAGTGTTGCTACTGTTGTTCAAATAAATAAATACAAATAAGAAAAACAGAACTGTAGAATCAGTAACACAAAACAGAAGAAAAGTCAGAAAACTTTGTTCCCTCTGCAAAGACAGTATATATGATTCTAAAGAACTATAGAACAGGCATTTTTCAACAGTTGCAGGAGGCTCTACAGAGGCACACGTCTGCATTTCCTGCTGCAAAATCGTTAATTAGGTCATCAGATGAAAGCTTCTGAGCAAGTTCTGCATTGACGCTGATGACAGCAAGACCACTTAGACGTTCTTGTCCCATTGATGAATGCAGGTATGTTTTAATCAGCTTAAGTTTTGAAAAACTTTGCTCAGCAGAGGCGACTGTAGGAGGTAATGTAATACGTAGAGCAATCCAGAGATTTGGATAGCGCTCTTGAAGTTGGCTACATGAAGAAATGTGAGCATCTCCAGGGCAGCTGTCTGCTAACCTCCAGCCAGCCTCCCTGTTGGCTAGCCTTAAGCCAGCCTACCAGTCGGCTAGCCTCCTGCCAGCTCCAGTCCCTGAGTGTACTAGCCACCCCCTAGCTTCCTGCCGGCTCCTGCTCCTGACTCTGCTAGCCATTGGCCTGCTAGACTACTGCCATCTCCAGTCCCTGATTCAACTAGCCGGCTTGCTATCCTCCTGTTGGCTTCAGCTCCTGAGCTGGCTATTCCCCTGGCTGGGTTTCCCTCGAACCACCTTCCAGTGCCCAGTGGCTACAGAGATTCCACTGCCCAGCAGCGCAAAGTCCTTCGGAGAGATCTGTCCTGTCTGCTCAGCTTCTGGGCTGTCCTGCGCAGCTCAGCCAGTCTGGTCATCCCCACCCTCAACCTCCAGTGCGGCTCCTTCTACGTGCATCTGAGGTCTATGGCTCTGCCTTAGCCCTGCCCCCGGGCCATCCGCCCAAGGCCTCTGGTTCCTCTGCACTCCAGCCCCCGGGCTGTTCACTCAAAGAATCTGACTATGTCTGGTTTCCGCCTTTGATGCTCGCCCATGTAGAGATCTCTCCTCTCTGCTCAGCCTTAACAGTGTAACAGTCGTGCAGATGAGCAACAAATGGAATTTTTTTTACTTTGTCTCAAAAGCCTGGGAAAGAAGGCAAGATGGACTATTGAATTATTTTCTATTATTTTGCCAGTAATTTATGACTAAACATACACATATGTGAGGAGATCAGGCTTTTGATCAAGTTAGTTTCCTTTATTTCTGGAGATTTTTTATAGTATTGTTTAAAATGTATATGCCAAGATCCGGTATTTATGAAGTTGTGGTGTCTTGTAAACCAATGCCAGCTAGGCCAAGCTGTATGCATGACACACTAATAAAAACTTCATTTATTCATTTGTCATGAATTTATGGTGATACAAAAGCCTCTGTAGAGAAGACCACCAGTTATTAAATCATAATACATTAATAAGCCATTCAGTAACTGTCTATAGAGCAACCTCAGATCATTCATCCTATCTCAAACTTCAGAACAGACACAGCTTTCAGATTTCTTACTTTCTGATGCCACATGGTATTGGATGTGCAATTCCTATATTTTTTTTATTGTATGTTGGGTCTATCACAAAATACAAAACATAGTGTATGCAAAGCCGAGGCGTGCCATAATGAACAAACAACTGCCATGTTGTCTCTTGCAGCCTGTTATGCCACTGTTGCACCACTTGGGGGTAGAAGAAGACCAGTCAGACCATCACATCATCTGACTGTCATCTAATTGCATTGCATATAGGATAGTGGGCTGGCAGTCCTTCTTAAAGCTCTCCCGGTGGTCTGTTTTTCCTCTGTGGCTAATTACCTATCTGTCTGAAGTGCTGTATCATCCATTCCTGCTGTTAGAAACCCTAACACACGGCTGCTTATTGTGGCACAGACTGCTAACTGGCAGGTATAGTTGAGTTTCCACAAATACTGGACCTGCAGCAAACACTACTGCTGTTGCCAGGCAGTCTGGGAAGGAAATGTTTACCGCCTGGTTGCTCCACTATATCAAATTTCTGGTTATGGTTAAATTAATTTAATACTAGAACATCAAATGGGGGAACGATATTTTTGTAAAGCTGGGAATTAGGTGATGGGAGAAGCAGCGCTTATTGCACATTGATTTTACACAATAGGAATTAATCCGATTATGCCAGTGCGCGCACACACAAAAACACATGTTCAAAGTAATTTTGCAGGGTTGCACTTTGTTAGGTTTCATTTTTTTTCATATTAAGAATCATTGTCGTAGACAGGTGACCTTTACTTTGTTGCTGCAAGCTTTTACCTCCTGGGAGGACGAGGCTAATATACAGTGGTAAAGATTTATACCATTACTACCTGAACTAATGGACATGTTTAAAATGACTGCTTTGTGCTGTAGCTGCTTTATTTTTTAAAGGTTATTACTGAAGAGGCAAAGCAGCAACACCTGGGCTCAAACCACTAGATTATAATTAACACCATATTTATCCAGATTAATTAAGAATATTGGCTGATTGGCTCATTCATTATGCATTTTAATAAATAAAGCAAACACTAATGACAAATTACCTTGTCATTAGTGTTTGCTATCTTTTGCAGTTGATCACAGCTACATGTTTGAATCACAACTGCAGCTATAATCTTCTTTGTCTCACCTGTTCTGCTCAGGATATCATGGTAATTACCGAATAATTACATATAGTATCATCCTTGCTGTCCGGTGAAAACCATGTAGCTGAGCAATGTTTTCACCTTCATAATAATGCCTTTCTCCAATAAAAATTGTTTTCTAGGTGGTTTGCTTATAGCCTAAGAAGTAGGGAAAAATAGTCGACGAATAAAGTTACACTGAATTTTTAACTTAAATCAAAAAAATCTAAATCAACAAATTTGGAAAAACTTCTTCTTTTTTTTCATTTTTACTAATCTCGTGGCTGAGTTCGACTGTAGGTATATTTTAGGTATTTATATAATTGTTTATGTTATTATAACTGAGAAAAACTGTTTATAGAGGAACTCAAGAACCCCAGATATTGATACTGTAGATACTAAACCAGGAACAGCAATATAGATCCACCCCCCCAGCTTACATGTCCCAAAAGTGTAACAGTAACTGGAAAATAAGAAAGTTCATCAGTATGCAATTCCTTAACTCTCACATTGACATTTTCAATGGCCCCATCTGGCCACCCCTTTGAAAAATGTCTGGTGGCACCACTGAGTAAAAGCGAGGCTTACAGGGAACAAATCTAAACGCGTAAGCTGTCATTTCTCTTTAAACTTTACACTGTGCAATATATATTTACTTCATAATGATAAGTTAAAGCAAGAAGCTGTCTATTGCCAGGTTAAGTTAACGCAATATCCATGTACTGTGTCAGTGAACTGAACGGGTTGCCTGTCCCATCTGTGCGGAGCAGCAGGGGTGCCGGAGCTGGGCCCAGCTGGAGACTGGCAGAGCCATGTGGCAAGCTGGCACCTCCTTTCCCGGGACATGGTGCAGGCTGCATGTGAGGCACCAGCTAAAAAAGAAAATAACTGAGCCTGAATTTTATCTAACCCCTAAGATAATGGATATTGACAACTGTACAACCATCCAGTGGTGTTCATGTCCCTGCTAACGATACATGTTCACGTATTGCATTCACAGAAATACTGAACCATTTTTTGCATGTGTCAAACAATAGATACTGATTTTAGACAACATTTGTGTCTTCATTGCTTGTCTGCTTTACTTTAACTGAGATTTGTATGTATTTTATATTGCACACTGTTTCACATGAAGTACTGCCTATTGCTTTATTTTCTATCTGGCAAGTGTTATGCTTGTATTTTGGTTGGGAAATGAACAGCACACAAACTTCTGGTTCAGGTCTTGCACACCTGCTACTATCATGCACTGGGGGGCAGTGCTCAGTTAGCACTACTGTCAAAACACAACGTTTGGAGTTTGAGTCTGGAGGTTGAAATTTTGCATTGATTTACTCTCACAGTTCAGGTGAATAGCTATTTACATCTGGTTGCATCTGCCTGACTATGTGTTTGCCCTGGGTAGGCAACTAGTTTAAATTTCCGTATGGTCCGTAAGCTGTGACTCACCAAGTGCTTTGGCATAAAATTGCTATAGAAATGCATTCCGTCTTATATTGTGGCACATGTAAATTTTTGTTTATTTAATAATATAACATATTTCTTCAATGGAACTTATTGTAGTTTTATTATACTCAAACATGTGTGCATGGTTGACATAATTATGTTTATGATTTTAAAACATTAATTGTGGTTGGAGTTATATTAGACTGTACCGTACTGCTGTGAGCAAATAATTGATGTCCAAGTTGTCAGTGGAATAGAATGGTGATTATGTTACTGCTGTAGATTTGATCTTAGTTTCCAGTAATAGCTTATCATTCACTGGCCTATTAGACAACATGACAATATGAGTGCTAATTCCAAGTGTACAAAGAGTTAAAAGAGGGATTTCAAGTGATTAAATCGGCATTTTAGATCATTATGTGTCAGTGGACAATTATTGCTTGTAGCCCAATTAACATGGGCTATAATTGCAATGACAAGTGGTTTCAGTCTATATATGCTCTCTCATAAAAAAAGAAAAAAAAATCTGTCCGAATAGAAGATAAATAGTTGCTGTCTTCGGGAATCCCCGCCACTGTGCTCAAGATTCAGATCGTTGCATGCCAGCAATGAAATCCAAAATAAGATGGGAAAAATGGAGTATAAGACATAATACAGGCAAAACCATGACCGACACCCTCAAACTGCTTTCAGCTCTGAGGTAATTTCTGCCTGATGGAAGGTGAAGTAGAGTCATCAGTAAATCCTCGTTGGAGTGCTACAGACAGGAGATTAGTGCGTCTGACATGAAGGGGTGCCTCTTTGCGTCTGTATCTCCATTTATCACACACAGCAGTGTCCTTGTGAACAAATATCTTCCATCTTTTTCTAAACAGGCTGAGTGGAAGAGAAAAAGATCTGGCTATCAGGGACACAAGAAAAATCCACTCTAATAATAATAAGTTGTAAGTTAAATCATAAACTACCTGCCCAGCACCACACAATAGTCAGGCAAATTTAGCAACTAGCTAGCTGGTGAACATAGCGGAGCATTTAGCTGCTAAAGAGCCACATAATTCTGTTAGGAGCTGGTGGAGACCAAAACATAGCTAAAATGAGAGCGTATATTAAACTTAACATTTACCAGTGCCAAGTCATCAAAAATCATGACTCCTAATGCTAATGTTGTTAAGTAAGCCACTGTTTGCTAACAAGTCTGCCATAACTTAACTAAAAATTAATTTCCACTCACTAATACCTCCACTGACAGGAGTTCCGATAGACCAGAATGCATTGCTGCAGTGACTTTTTTGAACTTGTGACAAATTCAAGGAAGGCTATTATATGCTGGTTAGCAAAAGTCATTTTGTAAGGTGGCCAAGAGAGCCCAACGCACTGCAACTTAAAGCTGCAGTGCGGAACTTCGGTCTTTCTCTTCTGGCCGTGAGAATAATTACACAAACACTGTCCCTTCTACTCTGGAAAACCAGTCTTTGCTAAAAGAGGTAACGCTACTGGTTAGCCAGTGTGAGAAAGTCTCCACAGACACCAGTTTAAAAACTCAGGGATACTACGAAATACAGAGAGATTTACTTGGCAATGATCAGCTTTAATCAGCATTGCGTGAACTCCTTTGACAAAGGCTTGAAGGTAACAGACATACTCCAGGTTTAAGAGAACACAATAAACAAAACACAAGCAAATTAAGAAAACATGTTCATTAATCAGACAACACACGCACCGCATTTAGGAAATGTGCTTCACATCCAGAAAGGCGCTGCAAATACATGCAACAAAAATAAACAGCAAACAAACAAAATTATCAGCACAACAATTCTTTTAATCTCTTATTATACCCTTGTGTAATGTCAGATGAAGGTAACACTGACAGAGTCTTAGGTTTATAGTGCCGTTTGGGCTGCAAGGCTCTTCTGAGAGCTGCCCAGGAGGTCAATAAAGATGTGAATCTGATTACTAAGTCCCTGTGTTTTCAAGAATACACTAATGAATAACTCCTGATCAACATTAGAGCTGCCCACACTCGGCTTTAATGGTTTTCACTGACGGCTGTTTGTTGATGGAGTAGCGAAGATGTGATTAGAACCATAATAATCATTTCTCACTGTTAATAATAGAAATGCAAATGCACATGCAGAAAACATCAGGGTATTTATGATATTTCAATGAGAGGTTTATTGTTTGGTGAGGAAGGTTGGCGACTGAAACAAGCTTAAAAATACTATGTTTTTATGTGGTTCATGTCTAAATGGTCAAGCTGTGGTGTCATTTCTATTTTTTGAGTTGCACAGGCCTAGGACAAGGTTAATCTACATTGAATGCTACAGTTGACATAACCTAGGCTGTAGCTGTTAGACATGAACAGTATGTTTTTGACTTGCTAACAGGCTAACGGCAGTATAGCTAGAGCTAAGGACAGATTAACGGCAATTCCTGGACAGACATGACAGTAATGTTATATAGTTTGCTAACACACAAAATGTATCTTGTGTTTAGGGTGCATAGAGAAATTAAAACTCACTGAGAAGAAAACATGAATGCTTTTAATTGTATTTATAACAGGGGTAGTGGTGCACTGCAGCCTCTTGTGGTTAAAATGACTATTAAAAAAACAAATGAGAAAAAATACTTCGTAAAATTAACCCCATAAAACGATTTGGGTTTGTTTTTATCTAGCCTAACAATTCTTTTCCACCTCTTTCCACAAATGGAAAAAAAAAAAAAAATTAGACAAATGTTCACTAGAATTTCTTATTCTCACTTGCCTCTCAGGACTTTCGTAAACTATGTAAACAAATTAAAGAATACATTTATATTGTGCATCAACAAACTTTAAATGTTTCATGAAAGTTATCATACAATCTTATGATAAATTTTTATTTTCTTTAGTGTAAATTTAGTGTACTTTTTTTATTATGCTGTAGAAGAATTAGCAGGATACACGCAGAAGCTGGAATATCTTGGCTTGTGAGCAACTACAAAGAGTTTTGTTGTGATGGAGCTCCACATACAGTATATACAAATATGCTTTTTCCTCAGTGTTTCCTTTACTCTAGCCCCTTTAAATATTCAGCTCATACCAACTCCTCTGTCAAAAGTATCACCAGGTGAAGTCTGACAGCTGTTCACGTTATAGCATCCGGGGTCCTCTTCCCGAGGTCCATTTCATGACCTCAATAACTCTTTCCCCTCAAATGGGTTTTTGGGTCAACTACAGCAATTTTATTTTACAACAGCAAAAAGCATGTGACATCTCCCAAACCTTTAAAGATCATACTTGTCATGCAGGGTCACGTTCACCCAGCCACTGGCTTGTTTTTTTTGTTTATTAAACTGGACTGAAGGCAACTTATTCATGTTATTAATTATATTTATTAATTATTATTATAAAAACAGGTATAAATCTAATTTCCTTGATTCATATTTTTAAAGGAAATTGATTGAAAATATATTGTGTATGATGACTAAAAAAATTTTTTTTAATATTGTGCATTGGAACTGTATAGGAGAGTTTGTCTGCTTCGCCAAACATTTTAAATGTGAGGTTACATCAAGGGAGCTATTTTTGTATTCAAACAGCCTTTATCTTAGTCAGCACTTACCCTACTTTTCAAAATATAGCCTCCAGTGCCTGATGTGAGAGTGTCAATTCAGCTGAGCAACCACGTTTATACTGTACCTTGGATGTGAGTCGTGTGTACAAGAGGATGCAAATATGATGTGATTAATTAATAATCCCCTTTAAAAGACAATAAAATAATGAAAAATTGAACATTAACAACACACGCTAACATTGCCAACACTGTCAAATCATTTAGTTTTTATATGTTGTTTGTAATCTTAAATGTATTTGTTTAACTGTGTATGGAACCTATTTGTTGTTGAGCAGGAAGCAAGAAAGAGTACAAATATATAGAGCGCAAAAGAATTTAGTACATGCATTATAAAAATAGATACAAAACAAAGAACAAAGATTCAGTAGAGTAGGGTTTTACTTCTTTTTTAATGTCATATGTACTGCATATACAGTACAGTACAAAATGAAATATAAATAGAAGATGTTATGCATAAATATGAATCATGACAGAGGATAGAGTCACTAAAAGTTACCATAATTAATTTCTTTAATTTTTGGCAGTCCAGGACCACCCTGGACTGCCTTCTCATCCGTTCCTTCTTCTATCCAACATCTTGAATCACCAAAACCTTACCCAGCAACACAAATACCCAACCAGCATTCACATTTCACCACAAGCACCTCTGACACATTCCAGAGTATATCTTCTGGCACTATGAGGGGAGGATGACGTGTTAAGTTTAGGGATCACTTACACATCTTATTGTTATGACATGTGATTGGCAGGAAGTCTCCAGAGACAGCTGCAGGCGGGCTCGTGTGTCATCGGGTGGGAGACGGGCTCTTTGGCATGTGAAAAGGCCAAAGATGGAGGAGACACTCAGGAGAGTCAGCTGCCTGAGGTCTTTCCTCACGCGTGACCACCCTATTGTAAGGCAAACTACACGTCATGTCTGACTGAAATGATGGACATGGTCACATTCCTCAATTCCTCATGTTTGTGTGTTTTACACATACAGTATTTTTAGGAATTTAGGATTTTTAGGTCTTTTAAGAAAAAAAACAAATAGTGAGGACATTTATGGCATTAACACAGATTAAGTGGTTTAGTGGTATTTAGCAATGTGGTTGAAGATTGCAAACAACTAATGTTTTCTATATTCAGTAATCGATATCAACTTTTATTCTATCTATCTATCTGAATAATGCTAATGAACCAAACACAATTTGTTAGTCAGCCCTGCAGAAGCCATGTACTGACAGCAGGACAGCAGTGACTACATAGAATTTTGACCTATCTTCCTTGACCTATAGATGAATCACTGTATCTGAGATATTTCCACTGGACACAGATATAAATATAGGCATTCTAGTCACGCAAACTTCAGAGAAGTGAAAGAAGCGAGGGGCTGGGTGAGAGATTGAGCTCAGGGGCAGGTCAGACAGTAACGTATAGCTGGACCCCTCCGGTGAAAATGTAAAAATGGTGAAGATGAATGTTGCTGCCAAAGCTAAAGATGCATCCACATGTAGAAGGGAAAACCTGTACAGTAGCAAGAGCAAGACTAGTGTTGGTTACTGTAAAAGTCTCAATCTGGTGTAAATTTATACCAATGACACAGTTAAGTTAAAGGACACTGAACATAAAACTGAGACCATGCCAATCATTCCTTTGGCATGACAGTTGTCAAAGAAAAACTCAAACTAGGGTGTGTATTGGAGAAGTCTTGGGTTTCAGGATGCAGGGATGGTGAATCACTTGGGGAAGTCATGTGGGAGGTTGGAGGTGTTGCTGAGGGGAGGAGGTTCTACTCATAGGGTGGTCAAGTGCAATGATCTTCAGACAAGAAAGCTGCGACAGCTCGACATTTAAGGACAGACGGCAGGGAACAGAGTGGTGTGTACTGAGAGAGACCGGACTCACTTGAAGGTGCTGGTTGAGTCAGAAGCACAAATCTTGACTGCAGATCCTGAGCGAAGCACTGAGGAGATAAAGCATCATGGGAGTGTACAATGAACAAGGGTGAGATTATTAATCCAGATTTATAGAGCCTTTGCGGTGGTATATTTAAGTGCGGTAAAGTTGTCTTTGACGTGTTTTGCATCATCTTAATGTATCATCATATGTGTAATTTCTGCAGAATAATTAGCTCTTGGGGGAAACAGTGTGAGGTGATATCATGACTGTGCAGCACATTTTTTTTTATAATTATCAACGAAATAAAATATGTAAATTCTATATCCTAAGTTCATAATTAATTTTAAATTAGATGTAAAATTTATGCTACTTTGTGAATAATGATGGGGACCTAAGATTCATTATAAAAACAGGCTTTTATAATGAACATTTTTCTATGTCTCTGAATTTGCTCAACGATAGCATTTGCTGAATACTTTCCTTAAGAGCAAGTGGTGACCTCATAATCACGTCTGCCCTATCATTGTATGTTTTAGGGCGACCCTGGAGGAACCAGAACCCCGACACATGCTGATCAAAGAGAGCAAAGCAGGGCCCCCCCGCCGTCGCCGCATGACAACCCCCCTCTCCCTTCGCAGACAGCTCAGCAAGCTTCCCCCCAAAGACTTCAATGACACGATGTTTGTGGGTCAGTTGCTGCGTTAGTTTACGTCCGACGAGTCGCTAAAGGAGTAGTGAAAATTAACTTTCAAGTGCAGTTTAAACTGCTCTACTTAATACATTTTGCTGATAACACTTTTACCTAAATAAGACTGGAGTATTTTCAATGTTGCTACTTCAACTTGAGGATACTTTTTCGAACTTGCATCTGGGAGGCGAACACATAATTCTCGCACAGTCTCTTGTCAAAGTTCTACATCAGTGCAAATTAAGGGACAAACCTTCATAACTGAGTGGAGGAACATAACCAACGCAATTGCAAGGCACTATATGTCTCATGAGTAGTAATTAGCAGATCACAACCCCACTGAAAAAGAACAGGGGATTTTGAACCAATGTGTGTGTGACAGCACTCTCTGCCACTATCATCAAAACACTAAATGAGGGAATACAGTTTGGAAAAATGGTGTTCATCCCTCCAATAGAGACTTGTTTCATCTTTGCCAAAGAGCAAGGAAGCTGCTCTGGAGTCTCGTGGTGTCCCAACACCTTAGTGAGACACCTAATGTTCGTTTTTCCTCTAATATGTCACCCGTCTGCACATCCAGCCTTGTGAATTACTGAGAAATTTGAGTTCACCTCATTTTTCACTTTCCTGGATCACACCTCCCTCTGCCAAGGAACACCATGGAAACCAGTCAAAATAGATCAATAGTATTGGATTCGTGCGTATATACCCCTCATGTATTGCTTCTTCTGCATGTACAAAGGCAAAAAAGTGTAATGTGTTGATTTAAAAAGAAGAAGAAGCCAGAGGAGAAAATTCTGTAAAAGAACATTCTCATAAAAAAAACTTTTTTGCTACTGCCTGTAGACATTAGTAACATTTTCAAATTTGCAGTTTAGATATTCTGTTTTAAGCTAAGAAGAGCTATTTTCCCTTTTATGGCAGAGCCGTAAAGTTGCTCACCAGCAGAAGGGAGATAGAAGACACGTTTTGATGAGAAATGTAATAAAATAACGAGTGCCCTGTTTTGTTTTGGTAGTTGGGGGATGGACCCAGGACGACCCATCCTGCTTGGTCGAGCAGTTCTGTCCTGAGTACAACGAGTGGAGAACAGCGGCACGCATGGTCAACAGTCGTGGCAATATGGCTGTGGGCACACTTAATGGCAAGATCTACACAATGGGCGGGGAAGATAACGTCCAGTGTTACAGCAGTGTGGAGAGGTGAGAGACGGTACAGTTTCAAAACGTCTTTAACGAGGGTCTCATCATTTTTATCTCAATATTTCACACTATGGAATAAGTTCAAATTTTCTCCCATTATATTGTCACTTTATGCTCTCGGGATTTCTTGCTGTAAGAGCCTCACATCATCATTTGAACAGATTTTTGTTTGTTCTATCACACGCTCTGTTAAATTTAATGTTCCTGCTGAATGCAAACATCAAAAGTGTTGACTTATAAGAGGCTGTAACGGCTTCTGTTGGTTTTTTGTCATTTTTCTGGTATAAGATGATTCAAAGTGACATTTCATTACCTCACGCCGGTTATCACAGTGTGAGAACAAGAATGCAGGCAGGCTGGCGCTGATGGTGACAGTTTGAAATATCAGTCGTCTTTTAATATGTTAGAGCTGCTCTGCTCTGGCAGCCAGAATCGTTCGGAGGATTCCTCAGTCCCTGGTTGATCTGTGGAGGATGAAGACAAGTAATTGTAATTTGCTGAGTGCTGACACTGGGATGCAGGGTGGCAGTGAAAGTGCCGTGTCAAGAGATCATGTAAAGCAAGGGAAGGGTTGCATGATATCTGTAAGACCGATAAATTAATGGCCCAATAATGGGAAATTATATATTGTCAGTTATCGACCGATAATAAAGCAGTAGCTGGCAGTATGCATCTTTAAAGATGTTTTACGATCCACCATAAACAGTGTAGACTAGAAAGCCAAACATGTTGTTGGCTGTGTGGATGTATTTTTCACAGTTTCACAGGAAGATAATATGATCATAATTGGCAATGCATGTTCCACAAGGGTTCAGAGAGGAGGGAAAAAGTTTTAATAAGAGTTTTAACACAACAATGTTTACAGAGCTATAGAATATGAAATCATCCATCTTCGCTTACAACATCTTAGCCCTTTCTTACCCTCAGGTGTGCATAAACTACAGGTTATGAACATAAAATACAAAAATGTGAAATTATCGATTATCTTATCAGTCTCTGACACACTGTTTATTAAATACAGAAAGGGTCCTTCTGACCAAGGTAGTAGCAGCATCATTGAACATACGACCATATGACACTTGGCTTAGTTCCCATTTGACTGTAAATCAACCCCAACTGTAATGGAATATCTGTATCTAAGGTGTGGATGTTTTCCTGGCAATGTAAAGTCGCAGATATATTCAGAGTAAATCATAATTCAGGGGGAAAGTCATTTAACCAAAAAAGACTCGGCTACTACCCGGCTGTCCTCTTTAAGAAATATTACCAAGCTGAAAACATCACTGCACTAGATTTGGTGGGGGGACGAAAGCTCTGCATGTGTTTGTTGTTGTTGTTGTTGTTTACATCATTGGACACTAGAGGTCAGCATTAAGTCAGAAATTACATTCGTTAGTTCGAAATTTCTCTCTATCTTATTACTGAACAACAGACCATCCAAAGCCGTCACTTTACGGGATTTCCCTCATCTCCTCATGTTGCCAGGGTATCCATTCCTCATAGGCAGAGAAAGTCAAAAATAACACACACACACACACACACACACACACACACACACACACACACACACACACACACACACACACACACA
>JBBPCS010001914.1:0-10054 GCA_037974645.1 Hollardia meadi
CAGCATTTGGTGATATCCATGGGTTCCAGACTTCAGGCTGTCATTGACTGCAAAGGATTTTCATCCAAATATTAAAACCAATCCTTATATTTATAATTATGTTTTTTGTCCAATTACTTCTGAGCCTCTGAAAATGGGGGACTATGCATAAAAATGGCTGTAATCCCTAAATGGTTAATGCAATATTTCTGTTAAACCCCTTGAATTAAAGCTGAAAGTCTACACTTCAATCATCTTGATTGCTTCATTTCAAATTCATTGTGGTTGTGTATAAAGGCAAAATTACAAAAATTGTGTCACTGTCCAAATACTTATGGGCATGACTGTAGCTAAATATGCTAATATACATTATCTGAGGCCACTTGTTAAGGTCGTCCTCCCATCCCTCGATAGCAAAAGGCAGAAGTATGATCACAATATCTCGTTTGAGGTGTAACAGGGGGTGTTGCCACATGTTTTACTTTCTAAGAAAGAGGATTTGTGTACCATTACCATGGAAAACGGTTCCGGCTCAGTGACAGCCGGAAGTGATGCCCGAAATTGCCTTGCGGTGTCATGGGGGCTAGGAATAAGGTGGATAGCTTCATTACCTTCGATACTGTGAAATGCAGATATCTTGTTGTTTTAAACACGTGGTATTGAAAAAGCATTGATACGTCGATACTTTTGACAACCAGATCAAGGTTAATTACTGTTACAACCCTGAGAATTTTTATAATGAGAGCAGAAAGTTACAACATTGTAACCCTTGTTCTATAAGCACAAGCAGAACCATCTAATGGACTCTATGTGTAAGGCTATCCTCCTATCAGGATCATGTATTCGCCCACTGAAAATTTAAATGAACGCAGCCGGACGAGCCTGCCAGAATACATGGGAGTCCCAATGTATAAAAGGCAGTCCACTGTCCTGCCCCCTCTTCAGCGAGCATCGCAGGAGCTGCAGGGTCCATAGGTAGAGGGCTCCGCCTGTGCTTATAGCACAAGGGTTACAGTATCGTAACCTTCCATTCCATCTCACACAGGCTCCACCCTCTGCTGGACTCTATGGGTACAGTGGGTGAAACCCGTAAAAAGGTTGCTGCAATTAACATTGGCCCACCACACCCACCCGGCTAAGGGTAGCCACCACAGCCCACCTACTTCCTAGTCCGAGCCACAACTATTTATAAGTAAAGGGCCACAGCTGACCTGGTCCAGGGAAACTAGACCTATGCAGCCCCGGCCTAACCTTCCAGTTGTCAACACACAGTCAACTCCCTGCAGACCACATGCCCCGGGTCATCTACGGAGCAAGGAGACATGTAGGTGCACCATGTCCAAAAACAAGAGGGGTCAAGTGCAGTATAACTAATACACACAACCCTTGCCATTGACCAGTCCTGTGTCGCCCCAGCGAGCACAGACCCCGAGAAGGGGCCCAACATGTCCAAGAGATAGAATCATGTGAACTGACAGGGCATAGACCATTACGCTGCTGTGACTATATCCTCGACACTCACCTCACTGAACAAGGCCGCAACACGGCCTGTCGAATGTGCCTGAACAACAGAGGTGGGGTCCTGTCCAGCATTTAGGCCTAAGTGATGGACTCACACAGCCACCTAGCAGGGCATTTCTTGGACAGGGCCTTTCTAGCCACATCATCTCCGAGGCAAACAAACAACTGCTCAGTGTATCTGATGGGTGCATTCAACAAAGTACGCCAATGCGCAAACTGGGCAAAGTAGTTGCAGTTTTTCCTCCCTATCTCCAGCATGGCAAGAAGTACAAAACACATCCAGCTGTATAACTTTCAACCTAAAAGGAGCTCCTTAATTTCTTAGGAGCAAAGGACAGGTTCGGTCTGAAAGCAGCCCCACTGTGGTCAACCTGAAGTAGCAAGCAGCAGAGGTTCACCTCTTTGCAGTAAGCTCACACATTCTCTAGGCTGAGGTTAGCGCAAGCAGCAAGACTGTCTCGAATGACAATGCCTGCAGAGAGAAACACTTCAGAGCCTCATAGGGATCCCTCACCAAGGCTTCGGGCACCAACGGCAGGTGCCAATGAGACTTGCGCTACTGGCCGTTGTCTCCCAACTCCCTGCAAGAACCGTTTCACCAGAGGGTGGCTGGTGACAGGGCAAAGACAAGACCATCGCCAAAACCCTTATAACAAGAGGAAATGGCTGCTACATACACCTTAATGGTGGCATGAGACAGCCCCCTGTCCAGCAAACACTGCAAAATGAAAAGAACTGACCAGACTGTGCATGCATTTCCTTGCACCAATGCTGGAATCCTAACCATTTCGCTCTGAAGTAGGCTGTGGTGGGTCCCGCCCTAGCTACCTGGATGGTCTGTACAACCTGAAGGGATGGGTCTGTACGACCTGAAGTCCCTCATCTTCTTGGGAACCAGGAAGTACGCAGAGTAAAACCCCTTCTGTCGTGCAGCGGAACAGCTAACGCAGCCCATTTCCGGCCCTGAATCTCTGCAAAGAGGAGATCTATCTCCTCCTGTGAGAAGAGATTTATTTACCTCTCTGTGGCGCCACAGAACCCCACCTCCCTCGCAAATTAAGTACAAGCAGAGAACAGAGAGATCTCCGCATCAGCAGAAAGCTCCTGCTTGGAGCGTGCCACTGTGTGTTCTGTTGTTGCTGTTCATGGCTGTGTTAGAAATGTTTTGATTAAAGCAAAAGCAAAAAAGCTAAAAGAGCTGATTCCTCCCTCCTCTATACTGCCTTGTCTTTCCATGGCGTCGTGCAGCCTCCAGCCACAGATGTGTAAAGAATAACTAGATGCCAGATGCAAAGATAGCTCCTATTCAATCCAATGAGAATTGCTCGCCTGGCGCATATGGCAAGAAAGTTTTCTGGCTTACGGGTTTACTTCCTGGTTATGTGGCCCATGAATATGAGAAGCAGTGTTTCTCCCACTGTCCCAGCCCGCGAGTTTTTGCTCGGCCAGTAGACTTAACATTGTGATGACATCAGAGAGTTTGAAATTACTTTTCTCAGCTTCATAATAGAAACAAACTTCATAATAGAAAGAGTTCATCATCACCACCAGCTGGCCTGTGCAAGGTGTGATGGGAAACAGCGTAGGGTGCGTGAGAGCAAGGGTCTCGACAACATCGATTTGCAGCTCTGGCTTGCTCTCATCACAGTGCAGGCTCATCGAAGTGGCGAACATGATCCCACTATTGCGGCCGCCTCACCAGGGGAAGCGCCTGGCACTCCACACAGGCTGGTGGCTGCTGTACACCGCTCTGTGAGGTCATGGATGAGTCACTCGAAGCAGTAAGCATATGGGTCTGTCTCGGCGATGAGGCTGGGGCAACAGACAAGCACAAGGTTCTTAAAGCTGTGACTCCATCTGTGGAGAAAAAATAAACAGTGTGCAAACTCGCTGATCGCTGAAGAGAGAAAGGATAGTTGACGGCAGTTTCATAGCCTTATATTCATTATTATTCGTTGGGGCTCCCACGTATGCAGGTAGGCTTTTCCTTTGGCCGGCTCCTTATATGCAAAAGTTTAGTGGGTGAAAACGTGATCCTAACAGGAGGAGAGCATTACCCATATAGTCAAGTAGAGGGCGGAGCCTGTGTGAGAGAATTAGCAGGCTTTACAGAAGCTCAAATCTGTAAGACACCAATTAAAAAGAGAGCGAGGCTTGAATGTGTAAACACTTCTCAGTTGTGCTGTGTTACAGACAAGCCAGTCTGTAAATGTCTTTGGTAAGTCACAGGTCCTGGGATTTATATTTCCTGGGCATAGCTGAAGGGTTATTTAACAATAGCTTTTAATTTTTGCTTGCTGTGACCTGCATCATCTGTCTTCTGTCACTCATGCATGCATGTGACCATCACATTTTCTCAAGGCAGGTGGAGCATGAAACAATGCAGACACACATGCAGACAACATTACCTATTTATGAACATTAACTTCAAAAATATCAAGAGCTTCAATTTCTATCCTTGCACAAAAAATATGAATTCAAGCTCTTTCAATTAACCATGTCTATTGATGTCTATTTTCAAAAACTTTCAAGGCCTTGTTTTTTTTTCACGAACTTTCAAGAATTTCAAAGACCTGTGGGAACCTTGAAAAGACCTTGATCTCTGAACATTGCTACAGCTGTGTCATACCAGTGTGACAACCAGCAGCGTCTGTCAGCTATAAAACAAGTGTAGTCATCAGCTAGAGCTTCCACAATTAGTTGATAAATAGATGGCCGCGAGTCCACACTGACGGGACAGGGCTGACGTGAAAATTCCTACCCTCATAAGCCATGTCCGATTTGCAGAGTTTATAGAGAGCCACAAAACGCTGTCTAAACAGTTTAGGTGATTGTGAGCGAGGTGTTTTGCAGCTTTTTTTTGCACGTAAATCGTGCTGGGCGCTGGCGTGTTACGCTATTGGCTACCAGCGGTCGACGTGTTGTCACACCCCCAACCGCCACAGAGCGGTTGTTCACCAGTTTATTAGAAATGTATTCATATTGAACGTGTCGCATGTCCAAATCGCACTAAATTCGACACTGCACTCACTTGAGTCCCCAGTGAATCACTCGCCAAATTTGAAGCAGATCAGATGAGCGGTTCTCGAGATATGCGAGAGACAGACAGACACACAGACAGACAGACAGAGATTCCTTGCTTTTATAATAAGATGTCTCAACAGCTATTGAATCGTTTGACATGAAATTTGGTTCAGATATCCACGTCCTCCTCAGGATGAATTGTAATCACTGTGGTGATCAACTGATTTTTCATCTAGTGCCATGATCAAGTCTAAATTTTAGCTTGTCCAATCCTCTAGTTTATGACCAAATACCTGAAAAACCAATGATTCCCATCAGCCTCAGTTAGGCTATACATGCAAGTTATATACTAGTTAGTAAATGGTATCATGCTCAGATAGTTGAACTAATGGTAAACACATACCTGACAATATTTAGCATCTTGGCATTGTCATTGTCATGTAGACATCAGCATTTAGCTCGAAGGACTGTTGTTCTTAGGTACATTCTCACAGAGCTGCTAGCATGGCTGTAGGGAATTATGGCCGCATGATTGAACTATACAGTAGCTAATGTTTCTTTAGGCCTTTATTTTAAAGCAACATACGTTTAAATGGTGTCGCCTGTCAGAGGGCCCAGTAGATTTACTTCGGCACAGCCTAATACCCACTGCAGGGTCAAGTGATGGGTCAAAACATCATTTTACTTGAATACTGGACTTTAACAACAACACTCACCCAACTGTTGCCACATTGTGCTGAGTATTGATAACTGACAGTAAAATCCTGAAACTCATAAAATGCAGCGATGAGTCGGAGCTCACAGAGGAAGATCAACCTTTATTTATTGAAACCGCTTGCATACAAAATATATTGCACTATAACCAGACATGTCAACCCAAAACATCTTAAATGCTAGTTGTACTGTATGTACAAAAAGGAAACAAAAAAGGGCCAAAAGTGCACGCAAGGTTTACAGCTTTTTTTGACTACCCTGGTTTAAGTATCTACAGGCTATCTTGTGACTTCACTTTCTGGAACTCAACAGCCCCACAGTAGAGTCTAGTTAGTGTTTGTTGATGTTATGTACTGTACTGTACATTCTGCAAATAAATGACTTCTGAAACTTTCTGAGGACTGGCGATCAACAACAAGATCATTTTTGGGTCGTCTGATCTTGCCTTGGTTTCATGTGAGTCATCCCAACTGGATTTAGTGAAGGAGGGATGCAAAAGAGTCATGTCACTTTTCCAGTTAAAAGGATTGAAAGTTTCTGGACTGATTGGGACTCTCCGATTCAAATTCTTGTGCTTTCTGAATTATCATTGTATGTTTGACATGCACAGTATTCGTTCTTGTTTAGAGAGCATTTCTTTTGGGAAGTTGAGTCAAAATCAAGGTTCGTGGACGAAATTAGGCATAGCCTTCTGTGACTTTATAACATTTGCTAAACAACACAACACAGTGTTGTAGCTTTAAGAGTACAAATTGGTTAATCCAGCCTAATGCCTCGTTTAAATTTGAGCATCCCATGGGACTGACAAAGAATGAATGTCATTCATGCCAAATGCATGTGAAATCACTAGCACGGGTTTAAAAAAAAAAAAAAAAACCTTCTGTACACCAGAACATTAGAACAGCACATCTTTCAAGACAATCAAACATTTCATTAGAAAAACAAACAATCCTGCAACTATCATTGTCAGCTGACATGAAACTTTTCATTATGTGAACCAAACCGTATTTTCTGTAAATCAAAAATGAATTTCACTCTGTTAAGTTAAAAGTCAGTTTACAAGTTTACAATGACGATGCTGGAGACAAAATGTCTGAAGCCAAAAATCTCAAATCCAATCCCGAGAACAAACTCATAGCATCCATGCATGAAATGAGTTAACAGAATATACAGCACCCGTCATCAACTTTAATATGAAAAGTTTAATGTGAGTTAACAGTGATTTACTGTTTTAAAGAAGCAATACTCTTTCAAAATCCATCTTTGAAGGATTATACAGTTTGGGTAGTGCTATTCTACTTCATGTGCCAAATTACATGTTCGAGTACTTTTCTAATGTCCTGGAGACGAGGGATTGCTTTGAGGACAGTGTCATGCCAAAACAACAAACATAAGTAAGTGCAACTAAGTAGCATTTTAAGAACAGGACATCTGCAAAACTTGGATGTCATCAGCAGAGTTCTTCACAGTGCCATCAGGTGGCACCTTAAATTGCCAGCATGAATCAAAAACAGCTTGATCCCGGGAATTAAATTTCTGAACGCTGTCCCCCACCCTAAACAAATGGTTCACAAACTCTAAACGTTTCCCATGCAGTTTTTCCATACGACCACATTTTCAATGTTTTCCAATGCTACATTTATTGTTCTGCCATCTCAAATGTTTCCATGGCTGGCCACTAGAAAACAGCAGGATTGGATAATGTCAGTTTTGGGAGACTCCACCTTAGCACCATTTCTTGAACAACCCCAACTGGTCATCATGCAACAGTCCTCCCACATATTCTTTTTAATTAACATTGTCCACTATAGTACAAGCCTTGGCTTAGCATTACAGTTTCTTAGTAATGCCCCTAAAAATCAAACCAAAGCATGAAAAAGCCATTTAAATGCTTTTGCTGGTTCAGTGCCAGCAGTCTAACATATACTCCTAACCTGGTGTTTGGAGGCACGATAAAATACACCAACAAGCAGGTTGAAGCACAGCCACAGATGCATAGAAATTCATTGTCTCTGGTGTGACACAACAGGGCAGAAGTAAAGGTCGGACCTTTGTAGAGTATCGGTATCCTCTGTAGACCCAAGGTCTGTAACACCTTCCGAATGCAGCTAACTTTGTGTCAGTCTAAAGAAGGCCTCACCACCAGAACCATGCTAGCTTAACCTTATAAAAAATTTACACTAGTCAAAAAGAAACAAATGATAAAATGTCGATGGCATCTAAAAAAACGCTCCTCAGGGAAAGTCCACCATAAAACATTATTCCCATGGGTCACTACAGCTATTGTGGGAAGTGAACCTTTCCCAAAGCTACAGTACAGTAAATGCTAGAAGGTAGACCAATAAGTGCTTACTTTACAAGGGTGAAAGACTTGTTCGATTTTGAAAAATACACAGATGACAAAATCAACACCACTCTCCCATGTCTGAGCACAATGAGGAGCCAGACAACAGTTAGCTTAGCTTAGCTTTCCAAAATGTGACTACTTACAACAAGGCCACTAATTAACAGGTTGCATTTCATTTGTCGAATCTGTAGGCTACACAAACAGAAATGTAAAAATTAAGAGTTGTGTGTGGGGGGTTTTCTTCATGGGGACTTAAGTGCTGAAACTATCTAAACTTTTTCCATTCATGTTGATGTTCGAAGGAAACAAATTAGCTCAAGAAGTGCTGGTTAGTGTATTTTGGAACTTTGGAGAGAGCCAAGCTAGCTGTTTCCCCAGGCTTCCAGTCCTTATGCTAAGCTAAGCTAATGTCTTCCTGGCTGAAGCTGTTAGCGCACGGACATGAAATTAATATACGTTGTAGATTGTCTCATCTAACTGTAGCGTATTTCCAAAAATCACCATCTACCCCGTAAACCTTAACTACTACGAATAATTTTTGGGATGTTTTAGATTCTGACGAAAACATGTTCATTCAAAGTCCACTTGCTGCCTTTTTTTCACCCAAGCTTTAAACTGCATCTCATGATCCTACTCCTCAGTGAGACCTAAGAACAGAATTTTGGTCATGTGATAAAAGGTGATCTTTAAATGTTGCTTTCAGTCAGCTACAATGGATTCTACCAGTATCCAAATGTCCATGGAAATGTCTCTGACCACTCCTGCAGCATAATCCACATCTCTGCTGTATGCCATCTTTGTAGCTTGGGATCAACTGAGCACACGATTGGACAGCGAATATATTATTACAATTAAAAGTAATAACAATATGGTTGGATAGAAGTATCACTTTAAGCTTTCATCTTCCACTAAAAATACTGCCAACCAAGCTTGTCTCCTATGAAACGCCACTGATTGAACTGTGCATCGTCGAGGACTGTTCATCTTAAAATAGACATTCATTACATTAGTCAAGATTCTATGAAGGTTTTCATTCATGAATTCAGTTTTAGGGTTGATTTTCCCTGTCAGGTAAAAAGACTCGCCCTCTTCCTGTCATGTAACACTTTTTTTTTTTTTTTAAGTTGTGCAGCACTATGGACATTTATCTGATTATTAGTGACAGCTGTGTGTGGCTCAACCCTGCTATAGAGGATACTATTTTTTCCCCCACACGTTAAAGTTTATTATCAAGAGCTCTAGCATTTCACTGATATTAAACAGCAAAAAAAGAGAAAATATCAGCATAAGTGCACACTTGAAACAATAGTACAAATCTTTTCTCAGACAAATAATGACATCATTATATACAGTATGCCACCCCCTCCCTTTTTCCCCCATCATGTTTTAGTTTTGTTTTTTGTTTTTTTTTACAAGACAAAGCAACTCCATACTGTTGATGCTCTATTAACAATATAGAGGTTACTTTCACAGCAGAGAATGCTTACTGGGAACAGTGAAAGTAAAGGTCCTGACAGATTAGTGAGAAAGAAATTGACACCAATAATACTAGAGACAAACTTTTTTTTTTAAAAAGAAGAAGCTTGTTTCATGAATCGTTACTAATAAATAAGCGATTCTTTGTGAAATCTTCTAAAGGTAAATGTTCCCACATATCACTGATTCCAAGTTGATGGTTGTCAGAAAATGTAACTCATCACCAGCTACTCCAGCTGAACCTCAGGTTAAGGAGAAATTAGACACAAAAGAAACTAAACTTATGTATGTCTTTTTTTTTTTTAAACACCCTACAGAAAGTCTCCAAAGTCCATAATAAAGACTTACATGCATTGCAAGACTAGAAAGGTACACGGATCTCCGGTAAAGATAAGACCTGGCTCAACTTCTCATATCTTTTCAGTTTCTTTCATTACTTTAGTTACTTTCTGGGAAGGAGACAGAGGGGAATGAAGTTTCACTGGGTTACACCTTTTCACATCTCACGATAACAATTTTAAAAGGGGGACTGTGTGGAGAAATGACTGTCTTTGACTTTAGAACAGAACCAAAGGCGCCAAAGTAACCACTCAAGGGCATGAACTGCACACGTCTACAAAAGTAACTGAATCCATTTCACAGATCAGTTGAACCTGGTCGGAAGCTACAGGCTCATGTTTGATGACTGTACAAGGATACAACGCCTTCAGTGTTCAAAAGGATCTGGTGGTTAAAGCAGGCAGTTTCCTGGTGTGCCAAAAATCACCCGTACAGTTAACACCGACACAGGGTGCATCAATGATGTCACAACAGAAGTAGCCACCTTTACACATCTGGTTCATTTTGAACATCTCCTCATCCCTGATTTACATGTCTAGGTTGTGATACTAGCCACAATTAAAGGCACATGTCACACAAAATATGCTGAGGTTTCTCTGAGCATTTGCAGCTTTGTAGCTATGAGAGACGCGCGGGGGGGGGGGGGGGGGGCGG
>JBBPCS010001914.1:10064-40473 GCA_037974645.1 Hollardia meadi
GACAAACCCCCCCCCCCCCCCCCCTAAATGATATAATGTGGAAATCTCTATTTAAGGCATCTGCTGAAGATATTCAGTATCATTTTTGTGTCTGCCTTCCAAGTTCAAACATACCGTGAAGTAAATTTATGCTATGCTCACTGAAGATGCTCCTAATGAAAGCAATTTCTAAGGAAACAGTTGAACATTTTAGGAAATACAGATATTTGTTTTCTTGTCGAGAGGTACATGAGAAGATCGACACCACATTCATGTCTGTTTGTGGAATATGATGCTAGAACCAGTAGTTGGTTCGCTTAGCTTAGCATAAAGCTGGAGGCAGGGTACAACAGCTAGCCAGAAAGCCCCTGAGCCTGGTCAAAAAGACATGCTATAAAACAACAAGTTGTTGTCTTTGCATTTCAGTTTTTACAGATTAAACAAACAAGATTTTATAGTTGGTAAACAGATTTTCAACAGTCAGGTTAACTGTTTCCCCATTTACTGTCTTAAGCTAAGCTAAACGCCTTCTGGCTGTAGCTTCATATTAATCATCAAGACCTAGTCATCACGGGGGGTACAGGGGGGTCCGAAAACCCCCTACCTTCCCTGGAAAAACAGAGAATTGTCCCCCTCAATATCCATCATTGTAAACACATAATTTTGGTTAACATAATTGAAAACACTTGTGCTAATTAGAGATGCAAAACAATGTGTTTTTAAGTTTTTAAAGATTGGGTCCCCCCTTCATATGCCTCACAGTGGTTTGGTCCACTGCCACCAACCCTGCACCCCCAAACACATAGCTTGGTATGAGTGTCTGTGGAGCGGTCTGTTTGAGAGTGTGTTGGTGGTGGTGGCTAACCAGTAATTAAGTGCTTTGCAAAAGTTAACTTAAAACAAAAGATGATTAAAAGGCAAATTCATACTGAAACTATCTTCATGATATTTCTCAGAGATTCTGTTAGATTAGATCACACCATTCTCATGTAAATAGGAAAACTACATCCATATATGGTGTACCAGTGCCACCCACTGTCCATTTGTGGTATTGCTGGTTGAACATACAAAAACCTCTGAGGAACACCTCTATTATTAATATTTATATAGTTATTTAAAACTTTTTAACATGCTGGTACAACCCTTAAGTTATTTACCTTTCAATTATTCAGTCCCTTGGACCTAGTATCAATCTTCTCATTTAACTTTAAGCAAGAATACCAGGCTTGTCAAAATAAACTTTTAAGGAAAAAAGGGAAGCTAAATTTAAGGTATAATATCGCCTATTAAAAGCAGAATGAGTAGGATTTGAAGGTTGCAGTTTGTAAAACACAACATTCAAAGTTTGACCTTCCTCTTGAAAGCGTGCTTAGGATGTGGCCATAAATTTTCACCTTCACACCCAGCACACTGTTATTGCCTGGGGGCTACACACCCACTGCCCAAAGGTTGAACCCCCGAACACAACAAATAAGAACATACAGGCAGAGGGCAGTGTCTCTGCAGATACAGATCGCACCACGCACTTCTAGGGGGTCAAAAGTGATGACTGAGTGGGATTTTTTTTTTTTTTTAAGACAGTCCAACTCATTCTGCCTTTAAGTGTTTGATCCCACATGCACATATGCAAACTGAATGAAAAATCACAGCTAATATCTGCTAGCCCAAATATTCGACAACATTCTAGATTTGTTAAACAGGGAGATACGGTATTATGAAATACAGTATTTTTGAGAAATGTGGATAAGCCTATGAATGCACAAAGAAACCTCAATTTTTTTTTTTTTTTTGCTTTGCTTTTTTGTTTTACTCGGACCTTCTCACATTTAAACAGTTTTATAATTCACACTAATGCTATTATCAACCTCCCCTCAATCATAAAGCTAGATCCGTTCTACACTAGCCCATCTAAGTTACTGCAGTCACTTTGAATTTAGGATACAATTGGGGACAACTGAGAATGTATGTACATGACCTTTAAGGGCATGCCACCTAAAGTGTACTCCATTTATTTTGATGATGATGCCACTGAGGACATTTCCATGCAGATTTATGAAGTCAGTAACTGAGGTGTCAAACCGAACAGCAGGTTGGAACGCCTCAAGATGACAGCTTGACAGAGCTTAACACACAGTTTGTTTTGTATATTTCTTTGATGTCTGGAAACCTGCATTGATAAAACAGTTACTTTGATGACACGACTGTCTAGTCCTCTTGTTGTGAAAGTGTCACAGAGCTCCAGCATAAAGCAGATAATTTTAGAGCAACAATAGACGACTGGATCTGTTCTGGGACTAAATGAATCACCAGAAACTGCAGAAGTCATGTTGACAGCATATTCAGAGCAGTAAGTTGCTTTTTATAATGGGCCAAATTCCCAGAAATGGAGGGGCATAAATCCAAGGCACAAAGATAACAAAATCCTCATTATGAGTGAGAGCAATGGCAGAAAACTGACTGCAGTTCTGACTGTGGTCAACACTTCGCTCCAATTCCAGAGCAGACTTCACAACAGACACGCAGAAACCTGGACTTGAAGGTAAAAATCGGGTTTAATTAAACCTGACTTTATGCTCTGGCTCTAGAGCGGTTTCTTGGTCAGGAGGGGGGACATGCACAGTCCAGCAATGTAAATCTGTTGGGATTAATGGTAGAAGTCAGTCTCAATCCTCTGCCTCATCATTTACAAAATGCAGCCATCAGAAAACAACAAAATAGAATAAGGTCAATACACAAAATGTTTATGGAAGAGGGGCGGGCCCAGAAAAAGTTGGAAAACCAGGAGGAATAAAATTTAGAACAAATTTTTATTTTGTCAAGGTATAACTCAGTGAGACATTGTTTGTTTTTTCTACAGCAATACTTCAAACAGGTTTTCTAACTGCAAAGGTTTAATACAAAGATTTTCATAAGTTAAAGCTCATGGGATCAGCTGACAGGAGTTCTACATTCATGATTTTGACACCTTTAACACTCCTGATCAGGTTTGTCTGAGAGCAAAAGTTACTGTACTAATTACAGTGGTGTTCATCCAAGAAAGCTCTGTTAAATGGAAGTGGAACAAGCCAAAGTAAGTCTAGCTCACAGCCTAAATGCTCTCTAAAATATCCTCCAGCTGAGGTGAGGAGGCTCTCATCAGCCTGGTACAGGATGTAAATTCCTGTTGACAGGTGTTTACCAACATGAAAAATGAGGATTGGGAGGATAGAACATCCCTGTGTAAAAGGAGGAGGTCCAGAGCTGCTGGAAACCACTGCTTACACGTTGCCATCCGTGTGTCTGCTTGGAGGCATGACTAGTAAAGGTTTTAGTCATGAGACAGTACAGCAGATTTTATCTGTTTCTGGCCACTGTATGCTGAATTTGTACTTTTTATCACTACTACATTTTCATCAAGTATTTAGATTTACAGTAGCTGCTTTAAGTGTGTGTTGCTTTGTGTGGCTTTGTGTCAGTCGGCCCAAACAGAGAGCGTTTTTAGACGTCCATCACTCGCTCATTTCAACGGTAAGATGGCTGAACGGAGGTCGGTGCAGATTGAATGGACTGAAAGCTTCATTACCTCAGGTCACATGTCAGGTAATTCATTTTATTTAGAACAGCAGTGCATGACATTACCCTGTCGAAGTATCGTATCGTAAAGGCATTTTAACAATGTATTTGCATCAGAGTGCCTCAGATTTATGTTTCCCCACTGGTACGGCTTGATGAATTCATGCTGGGTTTGACTGTCAAAGAGAAGAAGGAATTCTACATTACGTTAGCAACAGGAAACAAAACACATATGACTTCGATGATGAGAAAAGTATTTGCAGCCAATTCCACAGCTGTCTTTTCATCCTGAAGCATGGACACGCTGCACTCTTCATTTTGCTGATCCAAAGGTTTGATTTGCTCAAATGTCAACATGGCGATCAAATAACTACCGCCCCCCAAAAAAGAAAAAACTAAAAAAGCGCCCTTTCCAAACATCTTCTCCCAGTTTGAAAGCCCGAGTTATTTGGGTGACACCCAAAACATGTCTACCACTTCTGAAAAATATTGTATTTTGAAATGTATCAATTTAGTTCTAAGTCTCAAAGTGGAAATGCAGCCAGATGATGCTTAATGATTTGTTGGATGTGGAGCTTTAGACCACCAAAAATAGATTCTCGACCTGTGGGACACACTGAAGTCAATGCTGTCAGATCATCTCAACAATAAACATCTGCAGTAACAATGTTTGAAGTGTGCAGCAGCAGGAGGGAGGGAACACATATTTCATCCTGTCTACCATGTTTCATTGTCAACCAATTATTTCCTTGTTTTTGTTTTGTTTTGTTTTTTTTTTCTGATGTGAAGTCCAAGCAAGGCAGTAGAAAAAAATCATCCAATTTAGTTGATGCAAAAAAAACCTAAGTAAACAATTATTTGCCTTTGCTGAGCAGGGGTGTTTGGAGTTAATGCCTCTGTGACAGATGAGCTCAAGTCAAATCCCTCCTCTTCTTTTCCTTTTGTCCAAAAAGTGCCATTTCTTCCATGTGTCACTCCAGAAAAGAACAGGAGATACCAGACCAGCACAATCAAAGACCTCAACAGAGCCAACAAGCAGATCCCAGATCCCCTCTGGTCTGCCATGTCACTGCAGTAAGATCTTCCATGCTGATGAAATATGTGTATTTGTGTGTTTGACAAAGACAGAGAAAGAAAAAGCGAGAGACTCTATTATGATTTATGAAAAGTTGCCTCAGTGTGTGTATTTCTGATCGTGTTGTGTGTGTGTGTGCGTCTCTAAGTGAGAGGGTCTTTCAGTGGTCAATCTACGACACTCCGTTCACCAGCGGAGGAGCGTCCTGTTTGTCCTTCTTCATCCCTCGGTCTCTGATGGGTCTCTGATGGTGATGGCGAGACGGGCCCTCACCACCGGCACTGATGCCACCCTGGGATGAGGAAGGCCCCCCTCCTCCTCGCCCCCCTGAGGAGTGCTGCACGCTGCGCTCGTTGTTACCGTCCACACGGATCTGTAGCAGAAAGTAAACAAGTACAACCTGGTTCCACACTTCACAGCTACGAGCAGAGAGGAAATATGATCTCCTGGGAGTTGAGCAGAAAGTTAAAGGATTGGTTCACCCAAAAATGGGAAATCAGTTGTTACCTACTCACCATTATGCCAATGGATAGTCGTGTTAAGTTTCTTCATCCACAAAACATTTATGGGGCTTCACAGCAAAACAGGGTTGCACAATTCTCCTAAACAACTGAAGTACATGGGGACTTGTCTGGTGTAATCCAAGTCTGTGGAAACCCTGAGATGCCAAACTGATTTCAAAAGACATTATTTACACCCTAACGCTTTCCACTTAGTGACTACAGTGAAGATTTCAGCTTATAAAATGTAAATAACATGTTTTCAGACCAATTTGGGATCTTGGGGCTTCAGGAGACTTGGATTACACCAGACAATCTGTATGGAGCCATTTTTTTTTTTTGGTTGGTTATTTGCGTTTTAAAATAAGTCCCCATCTACTTAAGTTGTTTTTACGAGAATGCCGCAATGCTGTTTTTTTTCCTATCAGTCCTTAATATTGCCTGAGACAGGAGTCATTTCCTAGATTAAGGGACTTGGCAACATGCGTTTATTCCTAGTTCTAAAAGTCATGTGTGACAGAGTTTTTGGCCAATTTGGACTGATTTATGACTTTAACTCACTCAATAACTATTAGTCAGATCAGAAAATCTAATTAAATCACTTTCTTGGTCTCTGATAATTAAAACAGATGGCTCTGGTAAGAAGTGTTTCCTTTACTGCTATTAAGATTTAAACACAATAGATAGGATCATTTTAGGGTGAGTGAGTGTGTGTGTGTTACCTGTAGAGTGTCTTCCTGCACTCTTGTCTTGGGGTCTCTGATATGACGAGGTCTCGGCTCCCCCCACTGCAGGTCTTCACCTAAACCACAACAGACCAATCCTGAGTCTCAACTTACAGGTATCATCCTTGATCACCTCACCTCATGGGATGTTAAGAACAAAAGAAAAAAACTCACTCACTAGCTGTTTTTATTTAATTGTCAAGAAGCAAACTTTCAAAATGTTGCAAAAAAGAAAGAAAAAAAAAAAGATCAACTGGTTTGGAGCGTACAAATTAGGCTACACTAAGCATAGTTTCGTCAGAAAATGGTGGTACAGGGTACGTTACACACAGCTGTAATAAAAAACAGAGTAGAAATATTAGAGGCCACGATCCGTAAACAAAACCAATGGTTTGCCAACTGCCAATACACCTCAAAGAAGAAGAAACAAAACCAGTTACCTTGGCCATCTATGAGGGAATGTGGGAATTAATCTGGGAAAGGGAATCTTATGGGAATACCTGGGAAAATACCAACAGTGGATACAGCTTCATCTTCCTTTTCCTCTCCTTTCAGAGTGGAAACAGCTGATCAGTCATGCGAGTTCACTGTTCATTACATCAGAATTTATCGGAAAAGATGTTTCCAACTCTCATTTAGTGCATCAACTCTTTTTTGAAAAAGACAAAAACCACCTCAAGTGAGCGTAAAGACTTTTGCAAAATCAAGGCGGTTTTTTCCATCAAACTTTTCTAATGTGACACTTCAAAATGTGTTGACGGAAACACGCCTACTGTTATGTTGCCAGAGCCTTCACTAACCCCCGCAGTGTGAGGCAGCAGCTTGAAAATGGGGTCAAATCTATGTGTCATGATTCGATTTATGTCTGGAGAAATTCTTGTTTTAATATAAATGTGGATCTGTTTGAAAAGCAAACACTCTATGGGAATGTGTTAGTGAAGAGAACCAGCAGGGAACTCATTATTTGCATTCTTCAGCCTATAACTGATTAATGATTTGATAAATTATAATAATAAATAATAATTAAAAAATATGATTTTTTTATTGATTTAATTTTATTACACACTCATTTCTTGCTCCTTATTTTTCATTTTTTTAATAACTTGAATAAAGATAATCTCTATTCATTACTTTCAAAATGAGCTATATTTCCAGTCAAATGGGAGAAAGATAATAGGAATATGGTTGTGTAGCTGATTGAGAGAACGCTTGGCAACTGTGAATATTGGAAATTCCCAAAAATACCTGCCGAGTCAAACCGAGCCAATGATAATTACTGCCTACCTTTATACCCTCCTCTTCCTCTACCCCCTCGTCCCTTCGGCCCTCCTCCGCCTGCTCTCTTCCTCCCATCTGTCCGTCTGGGCAGGGTTCCGCCTCCTGTCATCAGCTCCTCGGTGGGGGCCAGGGACCAATCGTTGAGCTCGTCTCTGTGGTCTGACTCCGTCTCTGAAGCATTGGATGCCTCTGAGTTGGTGCCTGGGGGGCAGTGGACACATATCAAACTTCATTTCAACAATTAAGCATTGATTAACTGTTATATAATAAAGCCATCGTCTTGGAAAGAGACTCTCTAATTTCTATTCAAACCTCAGAAATCCAAACACTTCTTTTAATCTAAAATGGGGCCACTGTGCGAAAAAGGTGAAGTAATTACATCTCATCAAACATGGCTGAATATAATTATTTTACATTAAAGCTTCAAATAATTGAGTTGATCTTTTATCTGTACAAGCACAGTATTTGAAAATAATTATATGAACTTATTTAAACAAGTTTTAATAAATTCACTTGTTGTCGATCTAGTAGTTTATCACACCTGAGGCGAAAGATGCCCCTCCTCCTCTTCGCCCTCTGCCACCTCTTCCTCCCCCTCCTGTGTAGGGCTTCCCTCCTCCTCCTGCTCCTCTCCCCATCCCCATGCCGTTATCGAAAACATAGGTTTTGTCTTTAAGGTTCCGAGGCCCCGTCCCTCCTCCTCCACCTCCCCCTCCTATCTGTCTCAGCTGCTCGTCGATCTGAAGGCGCTCCAGGCGAAGCTGATCCACCTCCTGTGGATGTGAAGGATTCAAATAACGTCAAAGAACATGTATGCAAGGACACTAGACCATTAGACTGTGTATGTTGTGTAAAATCCTAGAGATGCCCCCAAAGCTGGGCCCTAAAGTGGAACCAGTTCTACATTTGTGCTGAAGTGAAAAATCTTACTGAGCTAAGGGCTTGTGTTCATATGGCAGCATGTAGCCACCTTCAGAAAAAGCCAAGCATTCAGCAACTTTTTTCACAGCAATTCTAGTTGAAAATCTCTGAACAAAAAGGCACTGATGTCCTTACTGTCACTCTTTTTCAGGCAACCAATCATATAATAGATGGGGGGTGTTTGTCTATCCTGAGATTTAAAATGAGGATTTAAAATGCACCTGGTGGATTGACGTGGATTGACTTGGATTAGCTGTGTGGAGCTATTTTATGTTTATTTTTTTGTTTAAGCAAAAATAGCGAGATATTATGTCACAGTCAAAGGGATTGGTCTAAAACATGTTGTTATTAGTGTTATTGGTGATGATACACACCTTAAGGTAGTTGAGGTGATAGTCCAGCAGTACTGTAGCATTGGAGATGCTTTCCTTGGTCCCGACAAATACAAATGGCACCATTCCCTGTGAGAGAGGTTCAGAAAGAGAAAGAAAGATTGAATTCTCTTGTCTATATATTAAGATATATTCATTATTGAAATCAGAGGTCAGTGATTTAGGGGTGTGAGGATTGAGCCTGACTTCAGCATACTGTTTAAAAACTCTTTTAGCTGTTTGTTGTGCTGTTAAGTCGACGGCGGTGTTGGTCTTTTCTTTCCTACTGACCTCGTCTGCTGCCGCTGCTGCTGAGGGCTTTTTGTCATTCTCGGGCTCAATACGAACCCGCACCACCCCAGACTTGTCAACCACTTCCTGGATCAGTTTGCCGTTTTTGCCTATCACCTTCCCTACAAGGGCAAAAACATCATCAGTCACAGTTTGCTCTGACTTTTGAGGTTTAATAATCTGGCTAATTCTTCAATAAATTCAGGTTACTGTGCAAATAATCTCATTGACTGGGTTGAGTGATTTGCTCACCTACTAAGTTCCGGGGAACTTTGATGACATCTTCAGAGAATTCCAGGAAACTCCTGGCCAAGCGTACAGCCTCCTGGTCCTGAGACAAACAACAAGCATGAAACAAACTATAACTTCTTTTACTTCCTTACCTCACTCAAGCTTAATTCAGCATAAAAATATAAATCACAAGGTGCGAAACCTCTCTTCACTCAGATCTGTACAAGTAAATCCAGTAGTATTAGTAGAACCATCCTACCTCTCCGTATATGTGAAAGGTGCACGTCTCCTCGTCCAGGTCTATGTTTGTGACTCCGGGGACTTTGCGTGCTTGCTGAATGTTGGCCCCGTGAGTCCCGATGGCCAGACCCATTAGGTCATCCCGAACCACAAACTGTTCATGAAACCGTGACGCCAGCTGTCTGGAACTCTGCAGACACACAACGAGAGGGACAAAGAGAAAAAAAAACATGAACAAAAACATATTCACTGCCACAGTGTACGCAGGAGTCAAGTGATTCCAGATGGGCAATGCTTTAATAAAGCTATAAAGAACACATATACATTCGAAGTGGCAGGTGTATGTAAGCTTCATTTTGTGTGTGTGTGTGTGTGTGTGTGTGTGTGTGTGTGTGTGTGTGTGTGTGTGTGTGTGTGTGTGTGTGTGTGTAAATCTCTACCTCCAGTTGTCTGCTGGCCTCTTCGTTCCTCTGCATGAGAGACAGTTTGGTGCGGAGGCTCCTGAAGTGCATGTCGTTCATCATATTGGCCCTCTTTGTTGTGACCTCATTCACCGACTGTGAGAACAACCAAAGCTCCATTCACACAAAGAATCAGACTTTGGAACGTGTCATTAATCTACAAAATGATGTGATACTGTGTCATGTCATGCACAGGGTGGCCCAGTCAGACTGCATCAATGGAAGACTTAACAGAATTATGTCAATAAAACATCTTTTAAGCGAAAGACAAGTTTGTCTTGTTTTCTGAAGGTACAAAAAAAAAGGTGTAACGAACCAAAACGACCAGCTGCTTTTTCTCTGAGTCGTAGGTGACACTGAACGCCCCCACGGCCTTTTTAAAGTCTTTGTGTGCTGATTCCTTAGAGCACCTGTCAACACAGAGTGACACAAATAATTCATAACATACTAATTTGTGTCCCCAAATAATTCAGCACTCATTATTGATTATTTATGGATATGTGTAAATACCTTCAGTTCATCACAGATTTGGATGAAGCTAATGAACTATTATTTCAGAGTCCAATACAAACATGTGCATCCCAATCACAGCCATTTATTAAAGGCCTATAGCGTTTGATTCTTACATGTACAGGTTTTACACGATAATAAACCCTACAAGAATGTGGCCCTTACCTTCTTAAATTGCTGCTACATATCTAAGTGTTGCATTATACCACCTGTTATACTGGCATTGTGCCACTTATTAACACCCTCACACTGTGTACCTCTGACAGATGCAGCGACACATCCGCAGGTTCTGTTTACAACATAAAATGTCTCCATCCAGCTTGTCTGGTGTAATCCAAGTCTCTGGAAGCCCAGAGATCCTAAACTGATTTGCAAAGACATTATTTACACCCTTTTTTAAGCCAAAGTCTTCACTGTGGGGGTGCACGCTAACACTTTTCACTTAGCTGCAACAGTGAAGCTTTCAGCTTTATTTATTTATTTATTTTAAATCAGTATGGGCTCTCAGGGCTTCTAGAGACATGGTTTACACCAGACAACCTGTATGGAGCCATTTTGTGGTTATTTGTACATTTAAAAAAAAACAAGTCCCCAGCTTCAGTTGTTTAGCAGAATGCTGCAACACTGTTCTGCTCTGAAGCTCCAGAAATGTTTTGTGGATGAAGAACCTTAACCTGATTTTTCATCGACATGAGGGAAAGTAAATAATGACTAAATTTTCATTTTTGGAAACTGTTCCTTTAAGGCAGGGAATTCAGTTATTTTTATTAGTGATTTTACTCATGTTCCTTGATTTTTTTTCTTTGAACAAGCCCACAAAAACCTGTTGAAATGTTTCTGATCAAAACATTATTTACAAGCCCTGAGGTGGATTTGCTGGACATACACAGTAAGTGTCTGTATATCACACTCACATCTGCCGTAGATCCTCAGGTACATCCAGCCTGATCTTGATGAAGGTGTTTTTGGTGGCTGGTTTATTCGGGTTGACCGGCCGTAACCGCTCCAGCGTCACTATCTCATTTAATGTAGCGTCACATGCAGCATACTCTATTACATAAAACTAGAGATACAGAGAGATGGGGATGACGTCAGTGTGAAAGCAGGGTTTGAAATAAATCTGATTACCAGCTATGTATCAACATAAAACAGAAATGTCAGTTTTCATAACAATTAATTAATTTTTTTTTTAAAGAGCATGATTAACACAGAAAAAAACTTAAATCTAACAACATAAAAACAACAGGCTGGAGAACAAAATTAGGAATAGAAGGAAAACAGCTTACAGCAGTGAGACAAATGGTCAGACATGATCCTGATCAAAACACTGAAACCTTGAACAAAATCGAACAAAATCAACACCAGCCTCTAGTGGAATGATGGGATACTTAAGTCTGATTATCTACACTGAGCCACTTCAAGAACATATCTTTTTCTGGGTATTCTGAAACTATATGAACCAATGAAAAGTAACATGTGAATACTGACACTGTCGCAGCTTTGACCTATCTGACATGCGGATACCCAACCCTGCATTGTACAATGATCTTGTAACCCATACTTAGAAAGACTGTGGTCTGAGCCCTACCTCTCCTTTGACCATGCGAACCTTGGCCAGCCACCATCCACACGGCTCCTTGTCATTAGCCCTGGAATATACCTGGCAGCACGCACGCACAAAAACACACAAAAAGTAATTTTCACAGCTTTACTTAAACGTATGGTGGCAAAAATTATAAACTGTATCAGGAAACAACAACAGAACTCTTTGATGTGTGGAAACATCATCCACGTGTCCAATTCCAGGTATTTTTGAGTGAAAACCAATAAAAATGGAAAAGAATGAGCATTAGGTATCCCTTTGTTCCACATACCAGAATTTCATTCTGTTGCATTTCTTCCCTTACACAACTAGACTCTCTCTGCTTTCTAAATAAACCACATCTGATGGTACTATTCATGTTCTGAAACAGTTCTGTAAGGATTGTCCCACCTCGACCTCATCACTCTCATTTATCTCCTTGCAGCACCCTGTTGGAGGAGGAAAACGCACATCCTGGAATGAGATCTGACGCTCGGGCTGCCAACTGGGACGGAGGGACAAGTACACATTTACAGACATTAGTGTGAATTTTATCCTTGGAAAAACATTTTACAGTATGCTAGTAACATAATGATGTGTTGTATTTTGTTGTGCATGTGCATTACTCACTTGTTTTCAAATGCCACAGTGACCGACCCTTCCTGAACATCCTTCACAAACGCCTACAAAAATGAAGAATTTTGAATTTAGAAGAAGGGTTTGACATACATATAAATACTCTATACAGATTTATCAAGCATGTAAAACGTTTATAATTCTGCTACCTAAGCCTGACCCAAGACCAAGCTTTTGGCATCAAAACAGTCCAAATTGATTCTTTTCTTAGGATTTGGGCTTTGGCCTTGAGTCAGGTTTGGCTCTGTCTCTCTCTCTCTGGTTGTGCACAGACAAGTACATGTGTGTCATGTACAGCAAGTAGGACATGCAATGCCTTGAAGAAAAAGAGAGAGAAAAAGAGCCTAATCTATTAGCCTGGGAAGCTAACAGTCAGTAATGGATGAAATGGAGCAAAATCTTCCACAACGAGAGCTTCTCAAAATGCCCAACAACATTCTGGCTTCCTTGACATGTGACCAAGACTGTACAGAACCTTAGATTATAAAAACTAACTATTGGGGAGAAGACGTTCTGAGTTGACAAGCCACAAATTCCTGTTCCTAACGGGTAAAGTAGATGGTTTAGCATAAGATGCTACAGTGTTGTGTGCAGGCAGTTCGGAACAGTGTATTGGCAAATAGCAGTTTAACCATTTATTGTTTTTTATTTATATTGAAGGATTACTGTACATAATCAGTTCCCTTTTACCAGAACCAGAAGGTGTTGGAAACATTTTTAGTAAAGAGTTTAATGTCCACTGGTGAAAAATTAGCACCAGCTACCAGCTAGTAAAATGTTGAAGTGGCTGAGAGATTTTAGACACAAAATAATGATTTATTATTGAGTGGCTGGGAAATATCAAAATGTATCTGCCTGGTAGAGGTTCGCATTTGAGAAAGTTAACCCCCAACCCTTACACTGTTATGATATTTTATCTGTTCTTTAAAGACCACAGCAAAATTTTGTAAAAATATTACTGTGATGCCAGAGATGTGACTATCCTTTTCAGGTGATAACTGATGACTAAAAGCTCATTCATCACTAAAAGAACATATAAAGCAACTATCACTTAAAAATGTATCGTCCTAAAAACTATTTCACACAACAACAAAAACATTTTTCTAAAGCTGAAATAACCTCCTAACTACATGGCTCTATTAAACCCAGCACAAATGCAGTTTCTAATGTACGACTTTTGGGATTCGAATCCTGGACCCAGACATCAGGCCCACTTTTTTACTGAGTGAATTAATGTACAACACGAGTGTGGCTGATGTGCATCTCATCTCTGTATCCTACAGCTCTATGTACAAGGTGGGGACCTTGAAATTTAGGAATTGAGTGACTTACACCACTGGCCACAGCTACAAACACTGATTTACTCTCAATATAGAACAGTATATCAGCCTATATTGATTATTTATTAGAACATGAACCATAGGTCCAAGACAGTTATCTATCCAATGACATGTAGAGATGTTTTGATACCATTTTTCACTTCCTGATACTGATTGTGATACTTGAACTAATACTTGAAGAGCTGATACAGAATATTGATCCAATAGCAGTGCATCAAAAAACAAAAAAACAAAATATATATATATATATATATTTAAAAGCTGTATACTGTTAACAGCTGTATGTTTGCTTACATTGTTGTATGACCTGGATCAGGTTAAACCCTTTGCAAAAACATGAACAAATCCACACAGAGAATGAATGCCATAAAACTTTCTTTCATCATCTAATTTGGCAGTCGTGACTGAAAAAGAACACAAGTATCAACAAATGTAAATTTGCTGATATGTGCTTGAAGTTATATAAGTTGAACTGGCATTTATGGAGATTGGCCACTTGTGCAGTAAAAAATCTGTTGACAGCAGGGTCCCATCCTTAATACATGAATAATGTGGTATCAGGTCAGTGCAAAGGCTCGCCTACTAGCCGATACCAGATCCAGCATTTTAGGCTGTATCGGAGGCAATACCGATACTGGTATTGGAACAACCCTGATGACATGTGCTGTATTATACTCACTATGACACATTTCAAGAAAACTTTTAACCTTTCAATGAGTAAACCAAGAGACTGACTCAATGCTTGCGCAATTTTTAAAACAAAGCTGCTCTACAGTTGCTGAGGTTCACAAGTCTGCATAGCAGCCGACATGGATGATTTTTCCAGTAATTTAATACTGCAGAAGGAAGTGAAAACTACATGACTGTTCAGTATGATTATCTCACTACGCTACCTCTACAGCAGAAAGCAAGAAAAGTTGGCAACGTCTGCCTTGTGTTTTATTCTAAGTGGATTTTGTGCATCTCTAAAAAAATCTGAAATTGACTAATTGCAAGAAGTGCTACAATTTCATAATAATACATGCAAAATAATAAAGAGTATTCAAACTGCATACCAAAGTTCACATTTGCGTCCATAAAGTGATATGTTTGGCCAGTGCCACACCCAAATAATCCACTGCTGATGTTACCACGTTTAACTTGTCTATATGCCAACGACAATTATTTTTCACATGGGACTGGTTTATATTTATATTCACTTCAGGAATTTACTTTATTTAAGTGCTTAATTATTTTTCTGACAATCCATTTGATTCAGCTGGCATTGGATGCAACATGAAGAGTCCATAATGAACATGGCTACAGTGGAGCAGAGTGCAGGTATGCAGGATGGTTTGAAGGACAACTCAATGCTTGTTCCACCACAAAATGCATTCTGATGGTTGTTCATCCCATTCATATTACTTACATTAGTTTGGAAACAACAAAGCTCAGACTACTAGAAAGATGACCATACTTGCAAGCAATCACAATTCAATCACACTAACTCTGCAACCCAACTAGTGGTACTACTGTATATCTTTAATGTTAATGGTCTGCTTTCAACTGTGGAACTTGAAATGGACAGTCAACAGATGAGCCGCTGCTATATTATTTATTAACAACTTTCTTTGACACTAAATGTTACATTTAAACAATCGCTCGAGTTCAAAACATATCAATAATAATTTTTTGTTTATTCCTTCTGCCTTTCCTATCCTGCCCGTTTCTCCCTCTTTCTTTCTCCAAATGTTCTTCAAGCATGACAATCCCCCAATACCTGACATAAAAGGTTTCATCCCACAGCAAAACTGTGTTACAGTGAGTACTTTTACTTAGGATACCTCGGTATATTCTACTGCAAATAGTTCTTTACTGATAATTAAGCAACATTCACACACTGATCATAGGATCAACACCTGTATATTAATATCTGACTATGCCTTGTAAAAGACAAGCTCCTACAACAGACTCTCCCCCTGAGAATATGGCATAATATGATCGTCCAATAAAACCCCAAAAAACAATGCATAATAACCCCTCAAATTTCTGTTCTTCCTACCTGTTGACTCTTCAGAATAACCCCAAAATCTCAGCTGTCTTGATAAAACAACCACTACCATCCCACTAGAGGAAGCATACGGGCAAAGCAAAACAACATCCACATTTTTCATCCTAAATCAAGTTAATTTGACAAAGACTAATCACAACCGAATTTAGAACCTGTGCCTCTGCTATATCAACCCCTGCCCATCACTTTCCAGAAAACATTAGATTACATACAAAATTACCAACACAATTACAACTGCATTGGTTTAGCAACGTCACTAATTACAATATAAGAAAAAACGCTAACAGCTACGAGGTTAGAGCAGTAGCTTAGCGTCAGCTTTGTTTACAGATTTTCAGCCTGGACAAAAAGCACTGAGGCCCGGAGATGCAGGCAGGTATCTCTTCGCTAACGTTAGTCCGGCAAGACAATTAAATGCCAGTTAGCCCAACGTTTGTGCATTGTGTGGTAATGTTACCTGAGATGTCAAAGCCAAACAAGAGTCATTAACTTACCTTATAAAAGGCCCCACTTGTTCCCCTCACCTCCACGACTAGTTCATCCATGACGCAAATTACTACAGCTCGCTAACTAGCTAACTACTGTTGGCGATGTTAGTAGCTAGCTAGCTAGCTAGCTGGCTAGCCTGACGCTAGCCAAGGAAGATTTAGCTATCGTTGGCTTCGCTGGCTAGCCAAAATAGCCTATCAGTTGGATACGAGAAGAGGCCACGATAACTATGTGTGACCCTAATGTTGTTTCCCGTTTTGCACCGTCTATATTTCTTGCAGATTTGCAATTCCGGATGTATGATAAATCAAAGGCGTATTATGTAGCAGGCAAGATTAGCTTGTACCAAAGGCTTGTACTAGCTAGTTATGTTGTGTGATTAGTGGTGAGGCAGCTACTGCTGGGTTGCATCCTGCCATGTGACGTCTCCGCGTTCTTCCTCTACTGACATCCGTGGCTGGTCACTCTCCTCTGAGCTTATTGCTGCTCTCCGCAGGTAATAAATAGGAATGCCTGTTTCACATAGCAGGACAATTCATCTAAATAAAAATGACCATTGTCTTTTATCCTGCAGTGAACCTCATCCCATTTCCCAAAATCCTAGCACGACCATTGGGCCGGAGACAGTGAAAATAAATATCCAAAAGTTATTTTGCCATATCTAACTTATTGTTCCCTGAAAATAAAAGCAAGTCTTTGAGCTCAGTACATTACTTTTTTTTTTTTGCACCGATATTTTGGTTCCTTTGGTATGATCTTTGGTTCATAAACTTTGGAAAACAAATGCGACAAAGGCCCCGTTTGGGATTTTCATAACCCAGGACTATAAGACACTAACACTAACCAGGACACTAAAACTGTATGCTTTACCTATAACCTAAACTGTGAAACTATTCTTTTTTTTTTTTTGAACTGAGGATTGAAAACTTTTAATTCAATGCAGGCTTTTTATCTTGGGATATTTTGACCTCCCTACTCAGATTTCCCTACATTTTTTTTTTTTTTTTTAGATTTTCAACATATTCTATAGCTTTTTAATATTAAAATCACCCATGGTATGTTTCCAATCAGATGTCTTTGCCTTGATAACTGACTTGCCAACCGCATCAGCTACTCCAAGAAAACGTCCAGCCTCTTGTTGCTTAAAAAACCTGACCTTTAGCTAAGCATGTTCTCATGGTTCATATCTTAAGGATGTTTTTGATGCTTGAAGACATCTGTGGATAGGTAACTGTTCAGACTTAAGCACTTATTATTATTAAATATTTGAATGTTCTTTCACTGGTGGACCTTAAGGTACCCTAAGGTAAGGTAATAAATCAGTGTAAGGCATGTGTTTTGTTTTACCTAAAATAAATAAAGTAATATTTAGCCTATGTTTGATTTTATAATGGGTAAACTTACTTCTCGCATTTTCATTCACATCCTTCCATAAGCCTTCCCCAATCTCGCTACCAAGATCCATAATGAGGAGAGTTTAGAAACTCTTGAACCATATTCTCTCCTTCCTCTTCCCTTTTCAGTCCAAAAAAGATCCTACGCTGCTCCTCAGCTGTAAATACTTCTAGAAATATCCTTTATCAGTGAGATTAAATTGATCTTTAAGGTCTTAAAATAACAAACCGACCGATCTCTGTGGGGATCACTGACAACACGTCTCCCTTTTGCCAACCATGGTATCCCATAAAATTACCCTTTTCCCTATACATATTAAGGAATTGTTCCATATGAAATAGAAATTTACAACACATTTAATTTTCTAGCCAAACACAACGAACAGACACAAGCCACAGTTTTGGAGACAAAACAGGAAAGGTGGAGACAGACAGACTGATGCAGTGTGAGATATGGAGCTAGAGGAGGAGACTGAAAATGAAAGTATTGGTGGTTCCTGAAACATAGAAGCACTGACAATGAGAGGAGCATAGAAGGACATAAAGGGACATACTATACAAAGATTAGTACAGAAATTGATTGAGAGGGCAGTAGAAACAGGGTGACACATGATGGGTGAAATTAGATACAAGGCAGAGAGAAAGAGAGTAAAAAAACAGACATCTCTAACATGAAACAACTTTGCCAGGACACAAGTTATACACGGCTAACATACTGAAAACCTCATCATGTTAATGCTTAGGGGGCCACAAAATGTGCTGATGAGTTTAAGCAAATGTGTAATGACGGAAGTGGTCACCAAAGAAAGAGGATCTGAGCCAAGTAAAGTTTCTTCAGCAATTTTATCAGAAGTCCCTTTGTGAGATTGTAACAACCACAATGTTACATATGGAACAAATAATAGTAGACAATTTGATACAGCCCAAAACAATAACAAACTCACAGCCAACAAAAAAAAAAACACTGTCATACAATTCTAATAAAATGATGACAACATCATATATCAAGTAACATCACTCTTAAGGCTTTTGTTAAAGGAATAATTTGCTATTTTGACTTTAAATCAGATTTTTTTTTTTTTTTTGCACTGACTAGGTAGAATGTACTGTATTCTGAGGATTCGTCACGCTGAAGAGTCGTTGAGCGAGGGCTGCTGTTCTGTAGCTGTGGTGTCACTTTAAGCTCAATGGAGCGTAAACAGGAACCTCTGTTATATTTATATTCTTAATAAAAGGCAATAAAAATGGCATGCAGCCAGCAGGTCAGCTGTGGCCCATGAACTGCATCAATCAGACAGGGTGCTAAACGTGGTATAATAGCACTAAATCTACCTTTTCAAAAGAAGCTCTAAAAAATCATTGGAGTTGGACCTGAACAATAAAAACTTAAACTAAATGTTGAAGAAACAATAAACCTGAAATAATTTAAAACATGACTTTCAACTTACTTGTCTCCAGCTTACAGTTGTCTTTAATATAGGCTATATTGTCTTTTCATGTTGATCATTTAAGCATGACGTTTACAGAATAACAATAGCGATTCAATCTTTATTTTTTGATTTTTCTCTGTTTTTGGACTGTGACACCACAGAGCTCCTCTTGAAGAGGGGAAAGGGAATTTCCCCACATTTAATGGGGGTTATAAATGTTGAATTGATCTTGAAATCAATGAAAGGATAGCTGCAGGCTTATTGACGGCTGAAAATAGCGAGCTAACCAGGTAGCCTGCATTAGCAGTCCATGAAGGTATAACCATAAGGATATAACCAATATTCTCTGAGTGAGGGGAACATGGCTGATATGTTGTGCCCTGTAGGGCTGAAACTAACAATTAAAGAAATAGTGAAAAATGCTAATCAAACATGTTGTGTCCAAAAACCAAAGATATTCAGTTCACTGTTGTATGAGACCAAGAAAACCAGCAAATATTCACATTTCAGAAGGTATCCCTTTGAGAGCAAACATGGGTTGTTAAAAAACGTCAAAAATCAACTAAATAAAAGAGCAAAATATTATAAGAAATAGAACGTGTGTGTGTATACACAGGGGAAATGGACGGTTAGCAAACACTGTACATTTGTATAACTTCTAGACCTGGATAAAAATACATATTGGATATGATATCAAATGTTTGAAAAAGAAAACTGACAGAGAGAGCTTGATATGTGAAATTTATAACTTGAATTAGTGGTACACACTAATAACAAGCCTTAAACTGAATTATATTTTCCTTTTTCTTTTTCAATCATTTGAAACAAAGTTATGTTATCCAAATATCGTTAAGATATCCAAATCTGGTAAGTTTATGAAGGAAATGCAGGCACAACATTTTTTTTCTTTTCTTATCAGTCTGTACAGTCATCTCACATACTACAGCGACTAAAGGTTATGCTAACCTAATGGTAAATGAAACCACAGATATTTGTTAACAGGGTGTACCCCTCCTCTCACATGTCACAACCCTGAAGAGAACAAGCGGTTTAAAGAATGGATAAATGGATTTTATCCCTGCTTGGTGTGTTCTTTTGCCCAGCTCCTGTTGAACCTATGGCTATGGGTTGCATGCCACAGTTTTGTCCATACATACAATCAGAATGAAAACAGCTTTTCTCGGTATTATATAATAATTATATTTTAGTCACCTGTAACGGCTCCTTGATCCCGCTGCTACTGATAGAAGGAGAACAGAGGAGGAGAATTACTTAATAAATATCACACAAAAAACCCTGATACAGCTCAGGCAGTAGCTCTGTGGCCTTCGTTGGATGTGCACAGTGCTTAAATTGCTCAACGGGATGAATTAATCAGGTCATCAGACAGTCAGCTTGAAGGGAACACCAGTCTGAAATGCTCACAAAATCTTGATTTGTTTTTACATCTGGCATCCAAATGTATTAATAGCATTGCTCAAAAGTAGGCTACAGTGTTAAAATAGGGTAAGATATGGTGAGTGTGCTGCGGTATCAACTTGAATGTATCACAGTGAGGCTTGTGGATTGATGCCTGTTTGCAAAGACTTCATAGCTCCAACACTGACACTTATATACAGTGTGTTCTTGTACCCACAACCCATGTGGGAGCTATCTAATACACACTGCATCTCTGTGGACAGTAAATAATGAATGTGAGTTTCTACAGTGTTTCATGCAGTCTGTATCATCCATGGCTCAGATACTCCTGGACTCATTCCTTTATACACACAGCAGGCTTAAGTCCACTCATAACGTACATCCACAGGCTCAGGGTGTGTAAGTGTATCAATATATCCATTATGCGTACAGGGGTCACAGTTTTCCTGCCCTCTCTGAGACGGGAGGCAGTGATATTGATGTGGAGAGCGTATCACAGAAGGCCTTTACCTTGAGAAACCATTACAGAATATAGAATCACTGTGGCTGACTGGCTACCTTGAAGTAACATACAGCAGAGAGGGTATTTCTGCATTTGCACACAAAGGGAAAGCTGGATAAGCCACCTTGCCAGAAGTAAAGCGTGGAGGGGATATGTTTACATCAGGGTAAGATGAGAAAAAGGAGCCTTGCCACGATGGCCCTTTTTGGTAGGAGAGTGCTTTTCTCCTGCATAAGGGTAAGAGGATCTTAGAGCCTCAAAATCGATGCGTGACATGCTGTCTGGAAACCCCTTGATGGTCCGTTTTCAGGAAACCTTGTCAAGGTCTTCCTGCATAGGTCCTTTGAGCTCACCTGGACTTTTTTGCCCCCTATTTTATCCACATTAACTTGAGAAGAGTATCTCAAATTTCCCATTTTTATCATGTTCTCACATTTTAAGTCAACTGTCCTACTTGTGAAGTACAAGTACAATAAATAGTTGATAGTTCCACTTCAGAGGCTGCCAGTGTTTGGTTTGTTGTATACATCAAGCTCATCTCGAGAGGTTAAAATACATGAATCCTGAACAATTTCTTCTAACCAAGACAGAGGCAGCTTTTTAAGGCCGTAGATAAAAGCAAGTATGTGGATGAAACTCAGAACAAGGCAGCAAAAATAGAACTGCGCCTCAGATTGTTGCTGTTAATAATGGCTGTCCCATAAAAACCAAACCAGGGCTGGTTTCACAAAATAATCACTTTGCATCAAGACTGTTGTCGTTCCCAAAATGACTCCTATGTTAAAAGTATTGTGTTTGCCTGCAGGGGAACAATGAAAGTATATTTACTCAGTTTCTTTCTTGAATAAATGGAGGAATTTCTACACTACACTGTAGTCTAAAAGGCAACATTGTCTAATTTCTGAATTGTTAATAAATGCGTCACTACCCAATCCCCTTTTCAGATTTTAGTCCTCATTCTCAAGAACAAGACTATTGATGATGTTCCTGTCCCTCACACGAACGTCACCACTTCCTCCCTATCCTCCTCTTCCTTGAAACACATAGCTCTTAGTGTCAGCCTCAACCCCCAATTCTCCTCCTAAACCAGAAAAGTTGCGCTTAATTAAAAAGACTCTTGCTTTAGCCTCACTCTCCCATCATTCCTCTCCTCCTCTTTCTTGACGTCTACAGTTACTCTTCTCTCTTCCCCTCTATTATGCCTCCCACTCTTCCTTTTCCTCAACAAGGACAATTACTCTTTGTTTCAGTCTCTTGTGTAAGTCGGACTCTCCCATCTTCTCTCTCCACATCTCTGTAGAGCAGGGATTTCTGGGCCTTCAGGCGGCAGGCCAGCGACATGAAGATGGAGTCGACGTTCTGACTCTCCCTTGGGTCCTTGGCCGACGTCTCAAACAGCAGCATGTTGTGGGCGTCAGCAAACTTCAGCGCCATGTTGGAGGGAACCTGGGAAAGCACCAATGTTTGGTTGTAAATCCTAATTCAATCTAGGAAGGTAAATAAATAATATATTGTGCTGTGGTCCTTGCATGAGTGCACTCACTTGTATTTGGTCAACGAGATCACACTTGTTTCCCACCAGGACTCGAGGAACTGATGCTGAGACCCGATGGCCGTTACACTCCTAGAACACAACAGAATAAAGTTTTATATACTTTATAAACTATGGCCATGTTCAAGTGATATGGGACCATGAATATAAGCAGCTGAGTGGAAAAAAAACATGACTGCTAGCCTCTTAGCAGTAATTGCTAATGTCCCACTTGGTGAAAAGATCTGACGGTGCCAAAATAGCTGTATAGCCACCATTCCCAATGACTCAATATAATAAATCTGCACTTATTAACAAACTGTTGAATATGTGACGTGATCAAATGTGACATTAAGGCCTCTAAATTATAAAAATCCCTTTCTTCCCATTTTGCTCACATGGCATACATTCTGCATTACTCACACATAATTTTTAAGTATAAGTATAATTTAAGTATACTACCTCTGCAATCAATAGATCTGGCCTTGTCCTACAGATGCCTCTTTAAATTTGAAATTCAAACTACGGTATAAACAAAATTAAATATCCTGGAAGTGGCAAAACGAAATGGAATGCAGCTGTTAATTAGCAATCTTAATTACACCTGTGCTTTTCTTGCTATGACATGTCAAAACACCTGCCATGAAAAAGCTCTATGACTGCTGCAGCTGCTATTCGTTTCACTATACAACCACTATGATTACTACTAATTTTAATACCACTACTATTACTAATTCAACTACTTGAAACTAGTACAACTACAAAACACAACTAGCAGTAATTGTATGACCACAACTACTGGTAATGGTAGAAAGTTGTAATTGTAGCAGCACTATTTTAGTATTGGAAGCATTTTTCTTATATACACAACTACTGTACAAAAACCGAACTTTGAACTGATCAGTCAAGAATTGTTGGAGCATTAGCATTCAGAAATGCTTTCTGATGGAAACATCACAGTGTCAACCTGCGGCTAATAAATGAAACCAGTGGGAGCAGTGGAAACTGGTGCTGCTGATGAATGGTGTCAAAAGAAGACACTCCGTATATTAAGAAAGTGTGCTCCCTCGACCCTTTCTACACTGACAAATACTATTTAGATATTTTGCACTGAGACCAACCTCTATCCATGTCTGTAGGTTGCGGAAGGAAGCCATCTTGGTGACGTCATACACAAAGACCACTGCGTGGACATTGCGGTAGTAGTGTTCCACCATGGATTTACGAAAGCGCTCCTGGCCTGCTGTGTCCCATACCTGCACCTGTGGAGATGGACAAGACACTGTAAGTCTGTGTTTTGATATGACTGAGGAAAAGTGAATATCGCTGTCCAGTTCCGCAGGGCAATGGTTCCCAGTTGTCACAAGAACCGCTCATTCAAACTACTTTACACTTGACACTGCACTCCCAATGTACTCCCCATGTACTCCCAAAGCGTGAAGTCATGTGGACCCTCGCTCACTTGTGGATGCGGAAAGTATAATTCCAGTTTAAGCCTATAAGGGCCTACAAGAACCAGAACATGTCACTGTAGCCTACCATGCCAACAGGAAAGAGTGCTATGATATATGGCTACAGGGTCTGCTCTATAGCACAATGGGCTTTTCTGCTTAATCATTAACAAAGGCTTCAGGCAGGTCTACTCTTTACAGCATTTCAAATCAAATATAAGCCCAATTACAGGATTCACACCAAAATAAAACACCATATTTGGACCTATTGCCGCAGCGTGTATAATTGACTGCATGTTTTTCACTGCCTGTTCTTGGTTTACTTGATATTTTCAGGAATGTGCAAGTCCTATTACACCGCACCTTGACTCACAAGCTAACTCAACTAGCTAAATAAACAGGTGTGTGCTTCCAGTGCTGTATTCTACAGCTCTCTGACAAAATAAAACAGTTGTTTGGATTAAATATCCTTATTCCTCAGCCAGTACACCTGATGCCAGACATGACAGGATTACAGTCTTTATTGTCCACGAGCTGCGATTGCCAACAAAAGCCAAATCGGAGGCAAATCGGAATTCGTTTGGTGCTCGGAAATCTGCGCTCAATCATTATGTGTGAACAGTTCTGATATTGATTTCAATTATTTATGGCTCATGCTAGATCAAATATACATTGTGCTCAAATTGTCAGTTTGTTCAATGTCTCCGTAGCCTATAATCAGCAGCACTTTGTATATCAAAATGGACGCCTCTCCAGGCCAAGGCCCGTAGTGAAAAAGGACCAGTGTATTACCTGCTATTACCATTTGAAAGGACAAGCCTAGGCATTTACCATCAGATGTTGATGCTGCATTAAATGCCGCTCAGACATCAAAGCTTGGTCTTTGTTAAACACTGTGCCCCATAATTTAGCAGCAAGCTGAGCATATTGATAATGCACAAGTGTAGATATCTTTTTAATCCAATGTCTCCTTTGGTTAAGCAACTATTTAAATACATCTGTATTCTGTTATCTCAATTTGTGGCTTTGCAATAACTTGAAAGTGTGCTTCTCAAAACTAGCTTACATACTTAAAAATAATTGGAAGAGTAAAAAGAATTAAATCAAATTTTTTTAAAAACAGAAAAGAACATTGTATAATCCCTGCATGTGGACAGAAATCTGCCTGTCAACACTCACGCTCTTCATTTTGTAAACTATCTTGGTTATATGTCACACAACCCTGAGAAACGATGCCATTATTTTAGACATAGTGCTCAGCTATTTTAGTCCTCTGCAGACGATAACATCTTTTGTTGCCAATCTATCAGAGGACTTGAGAGGCAAAGCAGCCACTCGGCTGGATGTAGTTAGGTGGTTTAACTCGAACAATGAAAGAACTTACTGTAAGCCACTGACTGAAGCTTCCTATCTCAGCTCTGGAAATGAATGATCTGGAGCCTGCTGAATCTAAAACACCTGTCAGCTCCTAAACCTTCAGTTCCTAAAAAACACCAGTGTTGAGCAGTCAAAATATATGACACCAGATCAAATAATATAAATACTTTACACAGAAGTGTCATATCTCTGAATATATACAGGATTCCAGCTTTATTTTTAAGCCTAATACACTGACCACTCTGTGAAAGTGGGGCTAAACCCATTAAATTAGTCCTGAGGATGGAGCTTAAGGCTGGGATCTACTATTAAAAAGGCACATTCCCTTGGGGGCGTAGGTGTGACACTTTTATGGCAAACTGTCCATTTGATGCTAACATTTCTACAGATAATTCTGCGCGAGTGGAAAATGTGTCCTAATGGTGGCACGGCATTAAAGGTCAGGAGGTAACCAAAACATTAGGAATCATCCCTAAATATCCACAACTAAATTAATCACCGGTCCTTATTAACAATATTTTTCCCTGGACCAAAAGGACAGGCAGACTATGCTTATTGCCCCATCTTGATGTGCTACCAATGCTCATCAACAATACCTAAGCAGCTTTGGAGGCAGTAAAGAAGTACAGAAAAACAGTAGAAAGCAGTAGACAGGGATTCATTACACTAATTTAAAGGCATATGATACTGTGGATCATGAAATACTTTTGAAAAGACATGCCAGTGTCTGTTGGTTTCAAAATGATCCATCTAGCATGCAGAAGCAACTAAACCAGGCTCTTTGTCAGCTGCTGCTCAATGTAACCTGCGTGATTTAAAACTCGGGATGTTAATACATTTAAGCATGCTGCTCCCTCTTTTGGAATCAGCTATAAAAATTGCCTGAATCTTCAGGATCTGGTGTCACTGGATTCCAAATGAAGCATGGACATCTGGCTGCAATGTGTTCCTTGTCTTTGCTTTATTTGCTATATGTTTGTTTGCCTGTCTTGTCCAGGACTCTTTTGAAAAAGAGATTTTTAATCTCACTGAGACTTCACACCTGGTTAAATAAAGGTTTACTGGAAAAAAAAATGTACATATGAAAAGAGCAACATTTGAATTTTCTCACACTGCTGATCATACTGTATGTGTATGTCATGCGTTCTGAGGACAGTTGAGATGGTTCAGACACACTGACCTAACAGATGTAGTGTACAGTGTGTTTGTGAGTCAGCATTAGGGGGCATCTGGAGGTTGCAGACAGGCTGTTCTACTGAGACAGAAAGGGGGGAAGGGAGCCTCCACACAGGCATGTGTTTGTGCGATGGAGGTTGCACGCACCGATCAAGTGAGGAGGGGGAAGGTTATGTACGCTACGCGACAGAGTAAGAAATCAAAATCAAAATCACAGGTCATCCAAATGAATGAGTAAATGTTCATCATATCAATTAAAATGTTGACCAATATGATTCGTCAATATTTATACTTCAGCTAGCTGGTTATCATGCTGTTACACTGAAATTGATTTAGCTACATCTGCCAATATGCATTGCTACTAAGGATGTTTGAAATCATTAAATTTTAATTCAGCAATTATCAGGACACCATTACAGTACTGCGGCCTGCGTTTCTACTGCTGTTGGTTTTACTTGTAGACTTTGTTGTGACCAATGTGATATCTACATTCCAACAACACATTATTATTTTATTTATGGGTTTTAAGGGCTGAAAAGAAAGTGCAAGACATTTCAGGTAGATACTTTTTAGCCCTGCCTCTTGTAGCTACACCTTTGCATTTTAATTCTAAAAATAAATGAATCAGGTAACACCCGAGATGGACAGGGGCCATAAAATATATGACATTTGGGCTGCAACTATCAGTTTCATTTTTGATTCATCTGCCAATTATCTAATCCATTAGCTGTTTAGTTTAAAAATGGTGAAGATTGTTTTTAAATAGCTTAAATAGAGTCTAAAAACCAAAGATGTCCAGTTAACCACCACCGTATCCTCATAATAACCAGGTAATGCTCTAGCTTTTTTCTTAAAACACTTGCAGATTAATCTATGTTGATTGACTAATCCAATAATCAACCAACAGTATCAGCTGAGATTTCATTAATATTAAGAAAACACAAAACTGACACATCTGTTGTAAAACTTGTCAAATATATTAATTCCTACATGAAAATGCATCCCACAAATACCCTTTTGGCCATGCAAATGAGATCCATTGTTATGTTTCCTTCCTTTGGGCTACAAAGCCTATATATGTTGCCTAAATGTGGTAAATGTCTCCAACATGTAAAATTACATAAATGTAGGCTGTGGCTTTGTTAAGATAAAACGAGAGAACGGGCCCTGTGTGATCCTCTGGCACACTTTGAGCTGCAGCTGATCAACAAAAAGAAGAGAGGAGGAGGAGGAGGAGGAGGGAGTGGGGAAACACCACTAATCAACATCCAGCCCCTCTGTTGCTCTTACCTTGATAGTCTCTCCTTCAATCTCCACCGCCTTCTCCCTGAAATCCACGCCGATGGTAGCCTCGGTCTTGTCGGGGAAGCTACCACCGGTGAAGCGGAAGGTTAGGCAAGTCTTCCCCACGTTGGAGTCCCCGATGACGATGATCTTGAAGATCCGCGTCTGGATGCTCAGCTCCAGGGAGGAGGTGCTCAGGTCCACGGAGGATGTGAGGCTCGGGGCGGCATCGTTGCTGCTGCTGGCTCGGCTCCGGCTGGCTCTGTGTAAATCCATGGAGGATGTCAGGATGGTGACTTTGTCGTCCGCTCGATTTCTCCGTGCGATTCCTTTTCCACCCCCTCCGCCGCCGCCGCCCGGAGCTCGGGTCTCCTCCTCCGGGGAATCGTTGGTCATTATGCCGGAGGAGGCTATGCGCAAATCGGTGTGCCGTGTGCGTGTGTGGAGAGGAGAGGAGAGGAGAGGAGAGGAGAGGAGAGGAGAGGAGAGGAGAGGGGGTGGACGGAAGGATGGATGAGTGAAGGGAGGGGAAAGCAGGAGGAAGGAAGGAGATGCAACAATACAAACGATGCTCTCTTACAGCGACTGAGTGTGGCCTTAAAGGGAGAAACGTCGTAAAAGACAGTAAAATCAGAGTTTACATGGAACAGTTTATAATTTCCTATTGAAAAACGTATAACAGTAGTAGTAAGATGCTGAGTACAACAACAACAACAACAACAACAACGATGCTATTAGAGACAATAAGTTGCCTGTAAACTAAAGTAAAAATACAATTGGAGAGCCAATAATGTGACTTAAAATTACTATAAACTCACCAACGACTCATGCAGATGCATAAATCTCTATATAAATACATAGAGCAATGTCATAATTGTACCATTAAAGTCCATTGAGTATAATAAGGTCACTATTTGAGCACTTCTGAGTCCCACAGACTACCCGACAGCTGTAGTCACTAGTTCCTTTCAGATTAAGATTTTACATTTAAAGTAAACACAAGTTTATAAAATACAATGCATTGTTGAAGGTTAAACCACTAGTTTTCAACCTTTCTAACTTGTGGCCCCTTATAAAAAAGAACTGTGTTGTAGGGGCCCCTTGTTACCTTTAACCTATAACCAGCCAATAAAATATTCTGAGTCCAGATAACATTTAAAAAAACAACCCATTTCATCCATCAACAGTTGTTCTAAATATGATGTAGCTAAAGTCCTGATGCTAGAAACAATGTGGTTGTAGCTATCAGTGGATGTTTTAACAAAGAGAGAAAGTGAAACAGATTTTCTCACAGTCATGTGATCCGACCAGCTGGTCATATTATCACATTCCATCAACCAACATGAAGGGATTGTAATGTCGCCAGAGTCTAGGCTTCATCAGTTTGCCCTTCAAGGTACAAAGAATAATAAAAAACCCCACCAGGACTTGCCATTCAAATCAGCATTAATATAAAATAATTTATTAATTGTCTTTAAATGAAACAATTTCAAAGTCCATATACTCCTTTAAGTTAATTGAAAATAAAAGAACATAATGCTGGTTTTAATATAGTCACAGCAGTCACAGCTGAGGGCTGTCACACGTATGTCTTCCAACATTCCAACATTCTTTTTTTCCCCACACCAAGCAGGTGTTGTGATGCAGAATCAATACCAGCTCGCCCGCCTGCCTGGCTACAGAGAGAGCTGTTGGGTATAAGCTTACCAGAACAAGAGGACAAACAGCATAAGGCTAATAATCTTCCAAAAACTTATGTCAGGTATAAAAGAAGGACAGCTGGTTTTTGCAGGTATTTGGTCAAAAGTGAAATTTTTGGACAAATTACATTTTTGACTGGCACGCTAGGTGAAAGGTCAGGGGATCTCTAAAGTGATTACAATTAATCCAGAGGGGAACATGAATGTACCAAACGCAATCCATAGTTGTCAAGACTGAAAAACAAACATATCAACCTCATGATCCCCTAACTGGAGGAAAAGTGAGACGATCACCAGAGCCATTAGGATTCATCCACTAGGAACTATTATCAAAATGTATCTGTAAATGTAATCTGAACAAAATTTAATGCCAATACATCCAATAGTTGCTGAGATATTTCAGCCTGGACCAAATTTGCTGACAAAACAACTGAAAATGCCATCCAAGAGCCTTCAGAAAATAACAATAAAACAACATTTCAGTAACAGCATCTGAATGGTATGCTAACAATTCATTTCCAGCACTTCATATTCCATTCATGTCATTTTGTGATTACAGGTGATACCTAACATTTTAACATGGAACCAGACAGCTTTATCATAATGTCTGAAAGGCTGTTTTTGAAGCTATGAATGACTGTCACTTAAATGAACTGTATCTGTGCAAAGCGCGGCTGTGAATTTGAGCTGATCTGCTTCCATTTTGACTAACAGCAAAATGAAAAAAACAAAACACACACACAAATACTCCCTGTCTGCTGATATCAGACTGAAATGTAGACAGAAATACCAAACTCTTGTCCTGTTTTCCCTCTCTAAGTCAATGTCTCTCTTTCCCACACACACACACACACACACACACACGGAGAGTAGAAACTGTTTTGCAGTACATATATATGTATAAAGTATTAAAC
>JBBPCS010001915.1:0-14290 GCA_037974645.1 Hollardia meadi
GCATTTGGAGACACATTCTGCTGCCAGGTGAGAACACTCTACTCAGAGCTGTCCACTTGTGATCGGATCACTCAGATTGGATTTTAATACCAGGTGAAAACAGGGTCTAGTTTTGAACGTACTCATAAGTAACGTAAGTTATGAGACATACGTAACATAACTAAACCAAACCGATTTTAACCCAAACCATGGTGTTTTCTCCTAAACCTAACCAAGTCGTTTTGTTGCCCAAAGTGCAACCATGGGTCATGTGACTAAGACAACAAATGTCACATGATGAAAGTCATCTGATGTTGTTTCCTTATAACTCATAAAATGCAGACGGCATTAAATGACACGCGAAAGGCTTAAAATGCGTGAAATAACACACGAGATAACCTTAAAAGATTTGTTTGTAAAACGTCCTTAATTATTCGGTGCTAATTAATCGGCCACATCCGATTAATTGTTCTACCTCTATGAGAAAGCATTCACACATCATTCCAAAATGACTGGCCCAACAATTTGCCTTTGTCTTCACACCAGATAAATGGAAATTAAGCCTAAATTAACATAAAAGCATATATTTAACACCATTTTCATTATAATCGTGTACGTAAAGGGCAGTGTGGAGTCTTTTGGTAATCAAATGCATTGTGTGTATCCTTGCTGAATGTATTTTCTTACTCATAAAACATGCAAAGATGACTTTTCGTCAAGAAAGCTTGCAGTCTTCTTCTTCTCTCCCTTTGTTGGTCCCTTACCATTATCTCTACAGCATGGCTCCATAGCTCCACCTTTAAGGCTTCAATGCTCTGCTTTCTCTTTTGCTTTCACGCCTGTCGCCATACTGTTCACCTGAAAGCTATGCTGACACTTTCCATGACGACTGCTGTTGTTCATATAGCATTTACAACATCTGACCTCCATACCAGCATCCACCTGCTGGCTCTTAGTCTGGGTTCACCTTGGGGGGATGTTATTACCGTCACTCCCCACTCCCTACTCCTTGGAGAGACAAGGTCAGAGTCTAGACGTCCAACAAGCTGTGCATATTTTACATTCTTAGAATAATCCACTCCAGGTGATTTGGCACCCTGAACTGTAATTTATCTGTCAGAAATTCCTAATATCTAAATACAAAGTATGGGGTTGACGTAAGTGTGTGTGTTTTTAAAAAAAATCATACTTGTTCCTACAGAAAACTCCCCCTCTCCTCCAGTGCAATATATTCTAACAAGATGGGGCCCTCATATCCACATAAATGAATCACAACAAATAGATGTATCCGGCCACGTAATGGAAACACATGCAGATGTGTTTACTTGGAATGATTTCGCAGCGTATGCTCATCTACGGCCAACCGGCTGCTTCTCACTAACATTAAAACTCTTTTTTCTCTCTTTCTTCTCGACGAATTTGCATATTCAGATATGAAACCACAACAGTTATTTTCTGTTGTAAGCGAGCGCCCTTGGACAGTGTCAAGCAAGCGAGGGCTTTTTCTAACCACATGAAAGTTTGACTGGAAATTATCTAACTGAATATGAAAGTAACTTTAAATTGACCAGCTTTGTGTTCTCAATATGTTCCAGTATTTCTCTTCTAAGTTTTGTTTTTGGTCTCTTCATCACCTTTTTAAGTTGTATGTTGGAGATATTGTGAACTTGTTTGCAAACAATTACACATCCAGCAGTTACGGTGTAACATTATTATTAATTTGGAGTCGTATTTCTGACCACCTGATGAATGTAGTCAAATATTCACTCTGTTTTTGCTCTGTTTTGGGTCTCCTCAAACTCCAGAGGTGAATATCTGTCTTTGTAGCTGCTAAATGGTTCACTGTGTTCACCAGCTAGTGTCTAACTATGTCTTTTTATGCAAATATTATTAGCTATGTTAAAATTACTCATTACGAACATAACTGATACATACATTATTATATATGATGATGCAAGGAGTAAGAAGAGTTAGCTGCTTGAGGTGGGCTAGTTTCAACTACTTTGTAAAGTACAAATCATTAATGTGATCATTTTCCAGCCTGTGTCATTGCGTCATTGAAAGGGTTCGCAATTTTTAAAAGACCGACTAAACCTCTTGCACATAGGATTGTGGGTACTTCAGGTTCACCGAGGATACACATGGGCATCCTTGAAAATTAGCTGTGCGAAGGACTCTGTCCTTTGTAAAATTTGGAGGATCCTGGACATTGGAACTGTCCTTCGGCGGCATTCAATGATGTGGAATCCTTCAAATTGAGCCGTTTTAGGATCCTTCCTTGACATTGAGAAACACCCACAGACTTAAATACACAAGGGAGGGAAGGCTAATAAGGGGCAGCTGAAACTAATCGGGGTAATCAAAAAAGTGGGAAAAGCCCAATGACAGGAAGTTTAAAGCATAATATGACATGAGGGGAAAACCTTCACTAACCAAATCCATGACAACATGGTGCATCACTCTTTGCAGGTTGTTTTGCTCCTTAATCCATCTGCAGAGTGCTCAGCCTAATCCTTCATCGTTTGGGCACCTTTATCATTCTAAGCCAGATGGATTGCAGGTGGCATACCAGATGCATTACTATATTCACAATCTCGATCTAGACCAAGGGAGCCACATCATGGCAGGAATGAAATCAGCACACAATCTTCTCTGTGCCTTGAACAACACCTTGTCCGTCTTGTCAGTCAGTCTGTCATTTGCATGATGATATTTTTCGTATTCAAAATGATTGGTATGCATTCCCCCAGTTTAGCTCACATGTGAGTTTCAGTCAGTGCTCTCAGTAGAGCCGTCTGACTCATCCCAATCACCAGGGGCGAGGTGGCAACACAAATATCAGCCTGTGTGTAACGAGCGGGGACGATCGAGGAGAAGAAAAACAGTGGTGTCAAAGAGGGTCATTATTAAGTGGTCTGAAAATGATAAAGCAAACACACACACACACACACACGCACACGCACACGCACACACACACACACACATCCCACAATGATTTCTCCTTTATGGTATGAATATAACAGAATATTCGAGTCCAACTTTGATTATAAAATATGAAAATATGTCTGCTGTCACTAGCCCATTTTACACAGCCTGTTCAATGCGGGACACCTTTATTGCGCCTCACCATTCTATATAAAAGTTCCGAAGAGGGAATGGAAGGCTCGTTGTTCCGCCTCTGAGGTAGTAACAGCTCCAAGTCCACGTCTGTACAAAACAAGTGAGCCAGAGTTTTGATGACGTGTGCGACCCACAACCGGGAGATTTAATAAGGAATAACGAAGAGAGGTAACCGAAAATGTCTAAAAATTGGGGAGACAACGCAAAGTTTAGGAGCTACTTACCATACGAGCAGAGGACGAGATCAACTGCCACATAACAGGGACAGTAAATGCTTGTTATTTCCATGGTATGGAAAGAGCTGCTCGATGCACACGTAAAATGTTTCAGTAAATACCGACGCTGCTAAAAACAGCTACTGATGGCCATTTCCTCAGGTGGAAAAACAACCGATTCAAGCTTTGTAGAACAGATTATGAATGAATGTCACAGATCACCTCAAAACTACTTAACGGGAAATAAAAGGAGAAAACTGCACATTAAAGGGGAATATTATGCATTTGTGCACCAGCCCTTCATGGCTTCAGTATCTTGCTGCAGGGAATGTGTTATGGCCACATTAGGAGGATCAGCAACACTTTTTGTTTGGGCTCATTCTGCTGCCTCTGCATCAGCGCTTCCTCACAATGCTTCCACTCTCAATCGAACAGCATTTTAGAAGAATTATCTGATCGATAATGTTGTGCTTTGAGGGGATTTTTGCAGTAGACAGATTGATGCAATGTGTGAACATCCTCCTGAATACACAGAACAGTTAAAGTGCTTTAAGGGTTGCAGCATCTTAATTTGCACGTTATCAAATCGGACACTGAAAACATCCCAAAAATAAGCCAAAGCCTGTTATGTACAGTATTGACAGATTTAATAAAGGTATGTGTTCAACATCTCACCTGCTCCTAATCCCAAAAGAGACATATTACATTTCGGCTATATAAAGCACATCAGTTGATTTAACGGTCACCTTCAAGGTAGCAGGTGATCGCACATTTACACCTTTTTTAATAGTGTGGAGGAAACTCCTTCCTCTGGGTTTTCCTGCAGGAATCAGCCTTTGGCCCTGTTTTTCACCTGCAGTAGTTTGGGTATTTTCACAAAAAGCTCGTTCCATGGTGGAAAAGGTGGATTGACATCATTCAGGGCCGAACACGTCTTTAATTTGAAAAGGGGAGATGTTGACATTTGGATCCTCTGCCCTGTGGGAACGGTAACGCTCTCGCATTAGGATGCTCCTGCCGTACGACACCCGATCTGTTCTCTGTATTCAGCATGTTCTCACACTGCATCAGTCAGTGCAACTCAAACAAAAAACCCCTCAATATGGAGCATTATCGATTGGGTCATTTGTCCAAGGTGCCATTCGATTGAGAGTGGAAGAACTGTTAGGCAGCAGAAAGAGACAGACTGGTCCCAAACAGGAGGCTTGGGCTCGATGCTATGGGCCACATTAAAGTATGCTAAAGCTGTTCTGGCTCCAGAGGGGCTAGAACACGGCTGACAAAAAGGAGGGAAGCTTTCAAAGAAAATATTACTTCTGTTAATTCTGTATAAAAACATCTGTCAAAGTGTCAAACTCCTCTATCCTACAAAAGCCTCTGAGAGTGTTTCAACTCACCTCTCTCATCTCTTTCAGCTACAGAAGCCTGGAAATGACATTTGCAATAAAGTTACGAGAAGAATGAGCAGTCTTGCTGATAAGAAGTTATGCAAACTGTTGAGAGTCAATGTTAATTCTTGACCTTGGAAACAAAAATGTGAGAGGCGATTTAAAACTCCAAAAAAAGGTAGTTAAATACAACTCTATAGCTGGAAAACTGCTCTTTTCATGAAACTGAGCTGTCTATGCAGCAGAAACACGCAAATACCAATAAACGCTCCCCCTTGTGGATGATATACTGTGAGTTAGGGTTAGGTTTTGACACGGGAAAGGGGAAACAATATGGCGGCCAGCTGGTAACAAACAATCTCGTATTACAGCTAAACCCAACACTAAAACATTTATTCTGAATTTTAGGTGAGAAATTGGCTTTTCAGTCACAGAATATTGGTTCATATTTGGCTCAGCCCTCTCATAGATAGACATTTATATACAGCTAATTTGCAAAAGCAAATATGTTCATAAGACAAACGTAATTCCGACCAATTACAGTTTCTTTTGATATTAAAATTATGTACGCAGAAAGTCACAAAAATGACAAGAAATCAAGTAAAATGTGAACTGAGAATGTATTTCATTTGTTTTCCTTAACATAACATAACAAACAGGATCTTTCTCTAACCTTACCACAGTGCTATTGTTGCCTAAACCTAACCAGAGACCGAAGTCTGGACTCAAACCATGGTTCCTGGTGTTCTGCACTTTATACACCTGCCATCCACCATCATATACAACCTTTGTGTGACTCTGGTGATCCACAGTAAATTAAGTGTTTCATTCAGTCAAATAAACATTATCTCTGAACATAATCCAGGCGGCAATTACGTTTCCCTTATAAACTTTTTTTTTTCTGTTGCAAATTAGTTATAAACGTCATTTCTGGGAGACAGGGTTGATGTGATCAGCACTGCTAAGTTTTGACAGTTTGAACTTGAGTTTGTTGAGTCACCCATTTCTCGATTCAAGAGAGAGACTAAGAGAGTCGAGCCGACTGTTATACTCTTTCTGTCCGTGGAGGCGGGAATGCAAAAATACAGAAATACAACCTGTAATACAAACAACAGCCCTGGAGTTGGCAAAAGTCTGCATTTAAATTGTTCATTTTCCTTTACTACCCACAATGATACAAATCTGGTTCATCTTTCAGATATTTTGTCACTGATTTATTGCTTTCATGCAAAACTTTCTAACTTTCTAAGCTGCAATGTCGCTCACTCATAGCTCTGTCCTCCATTTTTTGATGGTATATGAGCTTGTCAAAGGCAAACGCTGAGAAGTGGAAAAGAACTACATCCCTGAGGTAGTCTTTTGTGTCTGTGTGTGAGGTATATGTTAATCAAATGAATTGAAACTAACGCCAAGCTGATTAAAAGGATATGACTTTGACTTCTATGATACAGTTTTTGCTGTAATAACCTTGAATTTGGTGCAACGAAATGGGTTGGACCCAGAAGCAGACGCCGCCGGCTGAGCAGGTTCAGTAACGTATTTTATTCATCAAAAAGGAAAACTCTCTGGCAAGGGTCAAAACCAAGAAACAGTCCAATAGGCAAACAAATCAGAAAAGGGGTTGAGGCAAAAATCCAAAGTACAAAACAAAAGCAAAGTCCAAAAACAGAGAGGCAAGAAACACTGGGAACGCTGGAACGAAGGCACACAAGGTAACGCGACAAACTGGCAACCAAAGAGGGAAGCATGAAGTAGGACACAACACAAGAGGAGAAAACCTTCAAAATAAAACAGGAAATAACTCAAGAAACTCAAGGCCCCACTTACTGACTTATAATTCTTGTGATAAAAAAACGTCTTCGGTGCAAAAAGGTGGAGAACGACTGAGGAAGGGCTGAATTTGTTTGGTTCAGGTTAAACCCACATCTGGTTGCACTTTGTCTCTGCTGCGGCCTGCAGGGAGCTTGGTGAAAGTAGTCTAGTGCTAAAGCCAAACGCCCATATGCCACAATTATGTGATATGGGAATATATATATACAGTGTATTCCCACGTTTGGAAGGTTTCACATAATTGCAGAGTTGGTTGTATATCCGTTAAATGTGTTTAATTACCTTGAATGACAGACTTTGACAGCCTGACATGTCATGCTTGTTTGGTTTTCACACATTTCTGAATGACCAAGCGTCAGAAATATCAGAGCTTCCAGAAATACATCCCAGTTTTAATTATGGCTTAGATATTGTTGGAAACTGTTACTTACTGTAAAATAACTTACGTACATGAATGCAGCAATCAGCCACCTACACAAGTGTTCTCACTTATGCCTGATTGGAGCTTTCCATCATCGCTCTTATAATCCCTGTTAAAACTGTTAAAATCTTAATATTTTTGTTTGAAAACAGCTCAGTAGATTTTGTTCACCTCTGATGGTTGATGGAGTTAAACAAAAGTAGAATAAAAAAAAAAAAAAGACAGAATCATCTTTTCATGTCATTATTTTGTGGCTTTTTAAAGCAAAGATAATGAAACATCAGCCCCTGTAGGAATGTGTCGAGTATAATTTCCACTTAAATTATTATTTTTTAAAACGTTTTACGAACAGGGATGTTGGTAAATGGGTTCCAGGAAAACAGAAGGATTTATTTTTGCCTTTGTACCCAAAAGACTATAATTGAAAAGCGGATAAATTATGAAAGCGCTTCCAGATAAGAAAGGTTGTAGTGATTACTAATGATGAACAACCTTATCATCTCTGCCATAGATGGCCATTTTGTGCTGCAGAGAGGTAAAAAAAACAACACATTTACCTATTAACTACAGCCGTCCTTTCTTTTCTAGTGATATTTTAAAAACTATGCACTTTGAATAGACGCAATAGCCGTGATGCAAGTCAAAAAAAACATGCAGATTTGGACTGGCAGCTCTATATTTAGGGGGCAATGTGACTTCGTCTTGATGTTAAGGTTGCCGACATGGCTGATGCGACCACGCAGCGTGCTCACAGGTCACTGGGCTGCGGGGCATAGCGGCCAGTCGTGGACGGTTGGGAAGTGGCTGAGGTTACGCAGCTGTGACTGGCCGAAAGCCCAGCGGCCAGCCTTCAATGACTTCATGTCCCAGCAGCGCCGCAGAGCTCTGATCCCACAATGAAAGAGCAAGAGCGCGGCAGAGATGATCAAGAGAGTGTGAAAGAACAATGGGGACGAGATACGGTGAACCTGAAGCAGAGGCAGCAGGTGCAGCAAGAGAATAAAAGTGACTGATGTGCTGATTGTAAAGTCAGGATGTCATGTTTTTATCTTTCTGCTTCACCGTCGTCGCCTTTTTCAGGACTTATCCTTTCTTCCTGGCCTGAAGGTAAAGTGACCAGCTCTGGGGGGGGAAAAAAAAAAAAGTTAGAGCATGGCTCAACTTTCTCTGCAATGTAATTCAATGTCATTCACCGCTCACTGAGTTGGCACATCAAATGCTTTACATATAAATGGGGTAATTCTGCTGTTTGAATAAAGGTTGTCACGTCAGCGAGCAAAATGACTTCCAGAGGTTTAAAATCCTGTCTCATTGCATTATAAAGCACTCCGTATCCCACTGTGCTGTGGGATCTGATAAGCCTTAAAACTCATGGATCTATAACTTAAACCAGCCGTCCTGGATCATATTCCTCATCTCACAAGTAGCAATACGCACTCACCAATGCAGTTTTATCAGTTGCTGTTACTAAGTCTTGTGATACATCTGCTTTTTAATCACCACCGTGTGAAATAGTCATTAGCAAATACAATAATAATCATAACATAACATATTAATGGTTGTACTGTAGTTGTGGTGTGGTTTGTCCAAGTGGTGTTGCCGTACCTAGCTCTCCAATATGGCGGACGAGCTCGCACATGCGCCATTCACATTGTAGCGACTCAGATCGGTAATGACACTGCTTCCAATTTTCATGTCTTTTAGTTGGGAAGTTAGCTACTTCATGCTAGTTTTAGCCTCATTCTTGTAGCATCGAACAGATATTTAAGACCCTTTTATGTGTATCATTCAGGTCAGATGGCAACACTAAAAGTCAGTTTTCACCTGACTCAAGGAGTTAGCTAGCTACTTAGCTACAATGATTGTTATTTAAGCTGAGAAAAGCCAACTAGCCCATAGTTGTTGGCTAGAAATGAGAAACCCACTTTTGTTTGGTTATATGTAAAACAAAATCATCATTGTCTCAAAGAAATTTTACAAATTTCTCCACATTATCATTGTAAACTGTCTTAGTGGTGTGTGAGAATTAATTTGAGATGCCTTATACAACCAGTGGGAACACTTCATTCTTCAGTTTAATGGAAAAAAATTCAAATCACCAAAGTTTGGACAAAGTATGAAGTATAAAATAGTGACTATTAATAGCTGTCAGGCAAATAAAAAGTGCATATTTTCCCTCTGAGATGTGGTGTAGTAGCTCAAACTTGTACTTAATCAATGTACTGCTCTTATAAACAAGCACTTACAGGTGAATGAAGGACAGCAACTGATAAAACCTGGATGGTTGTGGGAAATGAAAGAGCCAGTTTAATAGTTTGTGATGGACAGTTTTTCAGCCAGGCCCGCGGCTCTTCTCGCGTTGCCATTCCCAGGCCGACCGCGCCAGCGTTAGCTCGTATTTAACAGTCAGCCGTCTGTCCGCTCTTCCCTCTTTCGCAGTTGAGGGGGTTAAAGTGACCCGCGGGCCCTAGAATATCAGCACAGCCACAATGTTCTGACGTCCCTGGGCCTGGCCAGATGGGCACCATATGTCCGCTCGCCACGTAAAGTGAGCCGAGAAACAGACGACAGCAGACAGGGCTGAGCAAATATGCACTTTCTGAGGTTTGTTTACCCATGTGACCCCCTGGTGTTTGTTGTGTGTCAACAAACATCTGATATTAAGTGCAAATAACATGTTAACCAAAAGAGTACAGCAGTGTTCAGCTCATTACTACAAAATAAAGTGCATATATTATTAAATGAGGACACCCTGTCATGCCTTGAAAATCAGGTCAACACAGTTCACAGACACAGAAAGGATGAATCATAAAATATATTTATATATATATATTGCATCTTTTTGTGGTTTCCAATAGGAGAAAACTACTTTTTCTGCCATTTTTTATATCAACAGCAGATGAAAGTAATCACTGTTTTCATAAAACTTCTTTTATTAAAGCAAATTCAGATTTTTCTTCATAACTCAAGTCTTATTTTGAGACTTTACAACTTGTCAGACTCGCTGTAAAGTAAAATGTAATTTTATTTAATTAGGAAAAATTAACAATCAGTGTATATTAATACCAGTTGGTTATTGATCCTTTATATAGTGAAAGCAATTAACTGCTGGGAAGTCTCATTTATAATTTTTTTTTTTCGTTATTCAAGCAACAGAAAATAAATCATCCGCGATTTTTATAATTTATGAATTTATAAGTCAATTATTGAACAATTTGTCGGCTCTCGCTTCTGAAATCGGAGGATTTGCTGTTTTTCTTTATTTTTATCGTCACAAATTGAAGCAGTTTTTTGTTTGTTTATTGGACAAAACAAACAATTTGAAAATGAGGGGATTCTGGGAACTTGTGATGGGACTAAACAATGGAAACTAGCCATCATTTATTTTCATTTCTCACTGTGAGATGTCAAAATCTGCTCAATTGAAAAAATAATTGACTGATTAATCTTTAAGACAGCACTGATGGGAGCTCACCCACATCAACACACCTAACAGAGGTCTGCAGGCATTTCTAGCCTCCAGTCACTGTGTTATAATAAATTACTTGAGCATTCAGCAGATTAAGTTAACAGCCTTCACGTCTTTCACACAAAGTGACCACAGAACCAAACAATCCTGAAAAGCTAACTATTTAAATTTGAAGTTCAAACAGTCGAGATGGACTTGAGAGACAGGAAAATGACTTTACTTAAGATATAAAGGGTCAGGTCGTTATTTTCTTTTCTTTTGAGATGTCAGTGGGACATGAAAGAGCTTGTCTCAGTGGATGAATATGAGCCGGCTGGATTTACCACAATTACTGTCTCAGTGACTCTGATTCAAACAGCTGTGAGCCGCAAAGAGACACCGACACCTGAGGAGGAGTCTCTCAGCTGACAGCAGCAGGTCTGATCATGTCTCACACATGCACACACTGACGTATGTACACCGGCGTACACAAACAAAAATTATCTGTGTTGTCGAAGGATATAGTGACTGCTAAAAAAAACAACAAAACCTTTCACAGCCACATTCAGTTAACTCATGTACGACCAGATAGAAAATGAAAACTTAGCCTCCTAAAAACAAGTCAATTAACATCTCATGCATTTTTACATCTAAATTCAGTATAAAAGATTTAATAGAACATGAAATAGACATTTTTTAGCTTGAATGGAAAGAAAGCTTGATATAGTTTCAAACTGATTATGTCTGTGCCTCACAACTGTGGGTGCAACAGAAGGCAGCACAAGAAATTTATATTTCATTTCTGCTGAAACCACAAACTCATGTTTCACAAGTTTCATTTAAATTGAGTAGATGAGTGTATATTTAATATAATAGCAATGTGAAACATGTCTGTATGTCTGAAAAAAAAGTAAAAATCTGTAATGAATTAAAATTAAAAAAATTGGCAATATCTTTTCAGTCCCGCCATGCTAGCAGCTCCGTGAGGCTGCACTTAGGCAAGCTAACGTCAGTATGCTAACAATGATAATAGCTCCCTTTACACAGCCTGTGTAAACGTTACGGAGGTGAAATCACACCTCTTTTGATTGCAGAACACCAGCTTGCTATCTAAAATCACACAGTAGAGTGGAGTTACAGTTATGACGCTGTTGTTTTGTTCAATGCAAAAAACAAAAACAAAAAAAACGGGCTAATGTTGACTTTTTCTTTATTAACGTCTGTTACCTTCAAGTTCTTGCCAAACAAGTTCACACAATGCTGATTAAGTCGATCTCCGCCAGATCAAAAAAAAAAAAGTTTAAAAGTTTTTAAACCGGTGTCGGTGGCGACTTTCCCGCACTGGCTCACCGTTAGCGATGCGTTTTTAGCAAAGATTAGTTTTCCGGAGCAGAAGAGAGCGACCGTACAGACGGAGTAAGATGCAGTATTTGCTACAGGCTACGCATCATAAGCACTTTGTGTAGTTTTTCTGTAATTACTCTCGCTGCCAGAAGAGGGAGACAGAAGTTCTGCACTGCAGGTTTAACATGTTGATGTTTATCAAAATATAATGTATAATGAACGTGTTCGGTCATAAACCAAAGTATTAAACAAGATCAAAGCTTTTGGCTAAAAACTTCTTATGGAAAAAGACAATTTCACTTATTTCAAAAGTTTGTTTGTAGTCAGTGTGGCATCAGGCTCACATATCAGGATAATCAAACAACTATAAACATAATGTCATTTAATTAAAGAGAAAATTGTTCCACAAAGAGTGAAATTATTTCACCTCCCGCATTTTTGAGGATATGGCTCAAAAAGTCTTTTTAATGACTCATTTAACCAGATGTTTTTTCAGTGCACGTACACTCTGCAAAAAGGAACAACACCCTTGTCTTTAGGTTTTTCGTGTGAGGCTCCAATAACAAATCATCACAACCACAGACCCTCCACCCCATTACACCGTTATGGCTGGTGTGTCTTCAGGGACTCAGGTGTGGCCGTATTATTATGCCTCACTTCCCTCAGTGAAGTTTTAGACAGTCCCTTTGCTCCATTTTTCACGGTTCAATTATGTTCAATTACTCTAACCCCGAGCCCCCAGATGCTGCACCAGTTGTGTTTCGTGCTGCAGCTGAAGTTCTGTTGATGGAGTTTATGATGTTTTCAACCATCACACACAGCTCATGATGGCTAACCAATTTAGATTCAGTCAGATGTTTAAGTGTACACATAAAAACCACACATACTCTGGCATTAATAAAGTGTGCTGTGAGAATGTGCATACTTCGACTAGGCGTACACATGAGATAGCTGCGGGTGATGATGGGGAAATAAGGTGTGTCATGATTTTGGGTTTAAGTGTTATTCCCTGTGTTATTTTGTAGTCTTCTCCTTGTGTCTTGTCCTGCTTTGTTTTCCACCTGTTTTGATTGTCTGCCCCGCCCTGATTAGTCTCACCTGTGTGGTTTGTATCCTCTGCCCCAGATGTTTTTATGTTTAGGCTACTTAAACACTTAGAAACACAATCCCAAGTCTACTTTAACTCTCAAGTCTACAAAAAAATTGTCTTTCATGTCTCCTTAATATCTCTTAAACAGCCGAGACCAAGCACTTTCAATTCACAGATCTCATAAATTAACGTTATTTTAATTAAATATCAAGATAAGCCTGACATGCTAATTTTTGTGACTAAACTCTGGCCTAAAGCTAACGTCACGTGGGATGACGGATGCTTCCAGTTGTCTCTTGTGTCCTTCACTGTTCCTTTTCCAAAACCAAATGCTTTGAGTTGTTTCAATATAAAATGTTATTAATATTTTAGCAGTGACAAGTGGCGCCACAAATTAGAGAGGAAAATGCACTTTCAGTTAAGACTCTTGATGTTTTCAACATCAAAAATAAAACTTGAACAAACTTGGCGATTTCTCTCCAGCAAAACTAGCAGCAGAAAGCAGCAACGCTCTCATTTGTTGATGTTTTCACTGATGTGAAGCCACAGATTCTTGCTTTCAAGTTGGATTTCTGCAAGTTAAAGTTGAATGTGTGAAACAGCACAAAGTGTGTGCACATGTTTTGCACTTGCGGCTTCCCCCTTCCCCTCCAAACCCTCTTAACACCCGTTAGGAGTGAGTACGAAGAGCTAAGTGAGACTAGACATACAGAGCTGCCACAGAGGTTGAGCTTTGGTGGTGTAATTACACCTCAGGAAGGCTGGAGTGTGTCTGTTGTGACCCCTCACAACCTCTCGGAGGAGGAGAATTAGCTGAGCACCCGAGGAGGGAGGGGAGGTTTGGGAATTTAGTAAAAGAGGAAAAATAACCCCCCCTTGTGCGTATCACATGTCAGATTAGCATAGCAGGCAGAGAGGAGGATGATTTGGCATGAACATTGTGCTTTGAAATCTGAAATCAGACTTTTACCGACTCCCCGTTACTCCTCTGACAGCTGCCCTTGCGTGACTTTGCAGTGCTGACACGCCGCTCGCGGTCTGTTAGAAAGGAGATAAATCCTTGATGGGTGGCAGAAGAAGGAGAGATGAGGAGCTTAGTGTCGGGCTCTGACGGAGCCTTGAAGCCGGGGATCGGCTCTTCATGAACATGACGGGAGGAGTGGAGTTACATGGTCACCGACTCGCTGCCTGTCTGCTCCCACCTGAGTCTCGGCACAGCTGTTGTTAGAGGAACTATCAGGTATTCAAGATAACAACAAAGAATTTCTTGCTGACAAAAAAAAGCACCTTGGCCATTGTTTTACTTAGAAATACATCATTATTCTAAACCTAACTCCACGTCTCACTGCCTCTAAAAAAAAAATTTTATCTAAAAATTCTGGCTGTACGCACAACACTCAAAAGTTTTTCCATAGCAATTCTAGGAGTAAAACTATGGAACAGCTTGAATGTGGA
>JBBPCS010001916.1:0-14287 GCA_037974645.1 Hollardia meadi
AATAGGGTACTATGAGCTCTTTAAGATATGATGGTGCCTGGCCATTAAGGGCTTTGTAGGTGAGGAGAATAATTTTACAGGCAGCCAGTGCAGAGAAGCAAGTACAAGAGAAATATGATCTCTTCTACTAGTTCTTGTCAATATACATGCAGCAGCGTTCTGAATGAGCTTTAGGGCAGCCTAATAATAGGGAGTTACAATAGTCCAACCTGGAAGAAACAAATGCATGAACTAATTTTTCTGCATCTTTTTGAGAGAGGATGGAAACATTTCCTTAAATTTAGACACAGCATCATCTGATGGACGTCTAGTGTAGGAATATTTGCCTACTGGCATATAGTCGTGTAGTAAAAATTCAGAAGTTACTAAATAATGGTCTGATAAAAGAGGATTATGTGGAAGGACCAATAAATATTCAATTCCAATGCCATATGCCAGGACAAGGTCAAGGGTGTGATTAAAACAGTGCGTGGGTTTATGTACACACTAACAGAAGCCAATTGAGTCTAACAGTGAGGTAAATGCAATACCAAGGCTATCGTCATCAATATCCACATGAATATTAAAATCACCTACAATAATTACTCTAATCCGTTTTAAGAACTAAACTTGATAGAAAGAGAACATATTTGAATTTTAATTAAAAGTATTCTAATTGCAACTAGCTGTGCATTCACCAACTGTTCATTTGAACTTTGATTTTTTTTTAACTTTAATTTCAAATAATTAAAAAATATATTGATAACAACATTATATACAAAACGTGGGTGGTTGCATCACCTCCAAAAGTTTTTAGTACTGTGCCAAAATAGTCCTGACATAGCTGGTCCATGTCATGTGACTGTGAAAACCTATGAGACATTAAAACTGAGCGTGCTGCTGCCCCATTGCACACTTCTGCATTTTGTGTAGTGAGACAATGGAGACAAAGGAAACGTAGCATGGGGAATTGCTTTTCACCTGTCCATAAACCTACAGCAAGATGCACTATTTGTGATTAGAAAATACCACACAGCAGGAACATTTGCAACCTGTTCAAACATTTAAAAACAACACAACCTGAAAGTTACAAGAAAGCTATAAGAAACCACCCGCTGTCTGACACAAGAGGTTACAGGAGAGTTTTCAGAGAGGCAAAGTATATCCAGGTACAGGTGGCACCATTGTTAGTTATTACCTCTGCCAAGAAAATGACGGTCTAATGTTTTTTCTGTCTGTCTGTATATTGTAAATACCTGAAGATTATAATTACAATCTAATTTTAAGATCAGGAACTAATGAACAAAGTTGGCAGACAGTGAGCAATGGATTACAAATGACACTATTCACAATTTTTGAATATATTTTGAGTTTATGAAGATTTTTTTGATCAGCGGATCCTCATGGACTGAAGGAATATAAATTATGGAGGAATGGACATATAATCAGGCTTTAAGGCCGCTTCAAAGGTAGGGAGTCCCCACTTTTCCTTCATCTCTTTTGTTTTTCAAGCCGGTATATTTGAATGAATTTTACTTGGTGCTCATGGTTTCTGTAAAGTGAACTGAACAAGTGAATTGTGGAGAATCTAACTAATCTAACCATGTAGAACATGTCCATACTTACAAAGGTTTACACATTTATATGTGAGCTGCTTTGAACTAACAATGGGTCACTGGTGACCCCATTGGTCTGGCCATAGCACAGTCAGTCATTTCACATACCTTGGACCGGTAGACAGTATGGTCTGGATAGAGAAAATTATCTGGACTTAAGTACTAAGAAGAGCAAAATATATCCTTAGTCTACAATAAATAGGAAATGAGTTGCAGTCAATGGAGTGAAACCTCACTAAATACACCCCTGAGGACGTAAAAGAAAAGAGTTCAGTGTAAACAAACGCCTTCCTGATGATGTAATAACCATTCTCAGCATTTCATTTTTAAAGGGCAACGGCCAATGGGGAAACGCTATTACTCGGCCGGAATCCTGTATCTTGATCACTCCGGTACTCAGTGACAGACAACCATGTTTTATGGGCTGGCCTGTAGTCGAGCAAAAACTATGAACTTTCAAAATTCTGCTCTTATGTCTAGTTGTTTGAATGTTACTGACTTTAAAAGCAGAAATCATGTGCACAGATCTGTTTCTTGTTTTATTTTAGATTTTTTATTAGGTAGGAGTCCACCCCAAAATATTATTTATGTTGCACTTGCAAAGGACCTAACTGCATGTGTAATGTCTGGAGCTAAACAGCTAATCAGACTATCTGTGCTTATTGGAGAAACAATGCTGGGGCTTAACACTCCCATGCCTCGTATTTACTGCAGGATCCCTAAATACGAACAAGGCAAGCCACCATCCGTCAGCCCAAACATTGTGATATGAGTGTTAAGACCGGCCAAACTCGAATTAGCTCTCTCACCTCTTTGTCTGTCACTTAAAACCATAATCATAGACTATTGGGTTCATTAGCCATGTGTTATTCTAATGGCTGGGTTAATCCTGTGAGCCTGCTTCCTGGCTTCTGCCACCATATGGGCCAGACACTGAATTATACCCGCCCAATGGTATATCTGCTGAACGAACTGAACATACATTTGGCTCAGGTATTATATAATGTTCTTAATGTCTGCTGATTAAGTTGTAATCTGAGTATGTTTTTGTTTTATTTGTCTTGAATTGTTGCTTTTTAACAAACACAACATGATTTTATCAGGTAAAACAGAATAAAGAGCATTTGACATATGATGAATTTGCATATATACACATTATTTGTGCAATGTACATGTAAAATATTAATAGAAATGTATTTAAATATGAATTTAAGTTTTTGTATAGTTAAAGACTAATATTCAAGAAAATGAAAGATTTAAATTGTGATCAAGATATCCCAAGATAAGCTTGAGATTTTTGGTCTTTCAGATAATATTTTTCTAATAGGGACTTTGTGACTTATTCAACCAAGAAGCCGGAGTGTAAAATGGGTGAAGAAAGATATTATTTTGCAGAGGCTTGAACTGTCTTTATTCCGTAATTACTTTGGTGTACAAATATTTGATTCGCATCATTACAAAGCTCTGGTTCAGCTCTTTCTTGTGATATGTGTTCCATAGCTATGTAATGATGGGTTCGTGAGTAATTCAAACAAGAGTAATAGGTGTGCAGATGGACGCAGAGCTGTATGCAGAGCTGTATGCAGATAGTTACTATGAATTTGATGTGAATTCAAAATAATTTTTCTCGCCAACACTTCAACGCATAGACAAAGAACTAGCGTTGTGCGAAAAGCTCAAGTCGTGCTGTTTAATGTGATATGCGCATCATCTCGCATCATGAATACTTCGTGAGCAATTCAACTGAGAAGAACGGGTGTGAATTTGGACACAGGCTGCTGCGTCTGTCGGGCCCTTAAGGTTAAGCTACAGCAGCTTTACAGAAGTGTTTTGAGTGCACAGACTGGCACATGTTCAGAGATGCTGCCACCAAGGAGAACACCAGCAGTCTGAGGAATATACATATCAGTGACATCATAGGTATCAGTGGCATCACCACTTCAGGTGATCACAGACAATACAATCATTCTCCATCCAGAAAGCCTGGAAACATCAGCAACACCAAAGATATCTGGCAGGTCATCCAGAACATTACAGACAACAAAAGCAGAAACACCCCCATCATGTGAAAGCCACTTTGCCACATGACTTTAATACATTTTATGCTTACTTTGATCTCCTGAACAAAGATTCAGCTGTGAAGTCTACTCCAGTTTCAGTTTAAACATTTTCAGTTTCAGTACAAATTCATTTAGCCAGTGACCAATGTATTGTAGTTATATTGTAGACTCTGTGTCTTACAGAGGCTGTGGCAAGTGGTTTGAGTAACTGCCTCATTAAAATAAGTATAAAGGACAAAGCATGGGTCACTCAGCAGCTGTCTATAACTACAATACATTGGTCACTGGCTAAATGATGGACAAACTTGTACTGAAACTGAAAATGTTTATAAAGACAGTTATTAATGCTGAGTGATGCAGAGGAGTTCTGAAAGAATGTCCTGAGTCAAGGATCTGTAGCTGCACATCCAGGAAGACAATGGTGACAGCAGCATCACTGCAGAGACATGTGAGGGAACAGAGGGATTTTAATTCAACAGCTCAGAGGCTAAGGCTAACATTAGCTAGCATTTTTTGTCCATGGCTAAATCACTACATATGACTCTCAAGCTATATGCTGTATATTTACACAGAGTCTTCTTCCTGATTTGGAGCCTCTTCAAATGTGCATTTAGAGGGGAAGAAACGACCAGACTCACCTACAAGAGCACGGACTGTTCTCTCAAGCCAACAGCCAGGCTGTGACTGTATCAGTGATCAAACCAAAGTGACCAGTCAAACGGAGGAGACGTCATCAACCTGAACCCCGCCTCCAAAGTCTCCAAAGTCAATTTCACAGCGAGCGTAGACTGCATCCGAGGGTCAAGCATGCGCTCGTCACCAGCCTGTGCTCGCACAGCCCAAATATTCCCTCGTTCGATGCTTTTTTTGCTCGCAGTTAATGTTGTGTGCGCTTGGAGAGCACAAGTTCTCCCTCCCAAGGTTGTTTTCCGCTTGCACTGGCTGTGTGCACTCGTATCATGTGTACGCACGTGGTTTTCATGTGTGCGACTTTTGAGACTAATTTAATGCTATAAGCAAAGGAGCACCTAAACTTTCTGTGCTGTGTGCAGATTTCCTTTGACATGTGTGAGTATTTGTGATCTACTGTATTTTTCTATCAATGTGCTATTAGATTAACATGGCTTGTAGTAAGTGTGTGGTTAAGCGAAAGAGAGTGCCAGTGGCTGCACTCAGGGCAGACAGGCGTGTTTGCGATCAGAGCAGAGGGAAAGGTTAGCAGTGAAGTTGTCTTATGGCAGTAAGTGTACAGTGCAGGCTACAATTTGCCCATGAATAACCACTGCTGCTCTTCAATATACAAGAATTTCCCATGTCACTTCCCAGCTGCTGGGCAAAAGTGAAAGGAGAGTGTGTGGGATTAAACAACACACTCTGCTCTGCCAGGTTGCAAAATTTTAGATAAACATATTTATACAGTGTCTTTTTATTGGCTTTCAACCTCATGTATACGCGTGAATTGCTGGAAAAAACGGACTTGAAGTGCAATTAAACACTGCAAGTCATGTTTAAGCCCGTGAGACGCTGCTGAGCCTGCACAGAGCGGGTGCAGAAAGCTGCATAGAGTAAAATGAGAACAAATCTGAGACATGTGAGTGAAAAACACTTCTGACTGGTTTGCGATCGAGACATGGGGTAAGAGACAACACCCACCTCAGCCACAGCCTGTTCACCCTGTTGCTGTCTGGCAAGAAATACAGCAGTAACTGCTGCCATACCACCAGACTATGGAGCAGCTTTATTTTTCTAATTGCTGCAGTTCTGTGATTATCCATTTATATATACTTTTATATACACTTTTTTGTCTTTTGTCTGTGGCATAGGAAACTATACTTGTTCTCCTGTTTTACAGTGAAAATCTTTGTGAATGTTGATTTGCCAAGTTTGTCGCAGTTGGTTTTACTTGTTGCAGCTAATTCTACAAGGTTCAGCAGCCTCCCAGTGAACACAGCCATACAGATACTGAACATAGACGATTGGAAGCCAGTTTGACGACGGGGAATCCAAGGCAGTTTACAGAGTTTCCTCAGGGACAGAGCTACTGTTAGACAGTTACCACTATCTTGCAGGTAACATTAGCGGTTCTGTTAGCTAATTAGCCCCAAATCTAGCAAGAAAAACACCTCGGTACTCTATTCCGCTGTCATTGGAGGTTGTGTTTGGTTCTGCTTGGGCCATGTTGGCATGGGCGTAACGTAGATTCAAGCATTAAAGCTTTTGGCCAATTAATATCCAGGACAAATCCCTTTCCTGACCATTTTTACAGAAAACACATAGTTTCCATGTGCTGCTCCCTCAAATTGGAAAAAGCTTCAGTCTGTACTTAAACTAAATGAATCTCTTTTTCTGCTTTTCAAGCTGATATGGAGACAAGTCAATTTAATTATGACGGTTATCGACTGACTGACGATTCTACATTCCTTGAAATGGTGCATTGACTGCTGTCACTTTATCAACTTTACATTGTCTTTCTGATCATTTCTTTTTGACACTTGATTATTCTATTAATGTATTATTATATAGGTCTATTTTAATATTAGATTGTGGTCTGTGTTTTTGTTACCTCTATGTTTTACTTGTGTGTTTGTGCGTGTGCATCTTTAAGTTCAGCTGAACTGATAGATGTGTGATACTCAATGCATGCAGCATCTGTGGTCCTAGGCTTGACCAACTGTAGGGGGTTTACTTTAATAATTACATCACCCAGAGCTAGATCCTCCAGCCACATTTCATCCTCTGATACTACTTATTAAAAAAATGGTGTCCTGTGTGTCCTTTGATCCATTGTCTAGATCACCAACTTTAATCCGAGGGTTGTGTATTAATGTGATCTGATGTTTTCCTGTTTGTGTTTGTGACGATTAAAGTGTATAAGCATTGTGTATCATGGTGTGTCTCCCGCTGTCAGTCGGGTGTGTGTATCACTAATTCTGTAGCAGCCTTTGTTAAGCTGACACTGCAACAAGCTTGCACATGTCGGATCTGCTTGACTTGCTCGTCTTTTGTGATGTTTCTTGGGTCATAATCTGGATCATGTAAGAAACAAATGAGACAGAAAATTAATCTGACAATATTTACAAATAACAAATGATTTATGACTATTCTGTTCATTATTCATTTAGACTAATATAACCATCTATTTCAGGCTTTATAGACGCTCTTAATTGTCCACAACAAATACATTTTGCTCAAGTCAGAACCACAGACAAGACAAATACAGCAACAACATGGTTGTACTGTGGAGAGGGGGCAAGAAGGTTCTGGGAGGTTGTGTTATGTTTGTTAAGAAGCCTGACAGCAGAGCGAATGAAGCTGGCAACAAGGGCAGCATATTGCCTACCAAAGGACAGGGTAAAGCAGGTGCTGAGTTTATGAGTTCAGTCTCTTGCAGTCGTACTTGCTTTCTTCACCGCCTCTAGGATTTAACATTGCTCCCCACAAGGCTCGGATCCCAAGGTGATCACCCTCCACCCTTTGACCTTGTTGGTCTCTGAGAGCTCCCGATACCAAGCAAGAAAAGGTCAAATGACAAAGGACAACAATGTTTGTTTTAATCAGAAATGGTCAATAACAATGTTAGCAGTGGCAGAAAAAGCCTGTACTACTGTATATTGTTTCATTACAATATGTGGTCATTATGATAGTTGTTTCCTCTAAACAACACAATGTCTGACTGATAGTAATATGAGATTTGAAACATTCACCCAGTGAACTGAAAAGCAAAACTATTCATCAATGCAAGGATAAAAATATCAATAAGAGGGAAAAAAAAAAACAATAACAATTTAATGACTCACAAATGCAAAGTCAGACCCAGTGGAGAAAAATGCTCAATTTTACACTTCCTGATAAGTGGTATGATTCAATGTAAATTAATGAAGTACTTTAACTGTGGGTAATGGAGTGATTTTGTTTTTTGTTTTTTTGTTTTCTTACAGCATCACAGCACACAATAAACATGTGTGGGAACTTTTCATTAAAAACAACTTTAAACAACTTGGTGTTGTGGAGAGTAGTTTCTTGTATTGAGCCTTCATCCCTGCATGGTGGGATGCCACCCTGCACCCCACGAAACCAAGTAAAACATTTTTGTCCACTTCCATTATGTGGTGCAATGCGTCATTCGCGTCCTTGCTGTGCTGCAAGAACCTCTCATCAGTCTATGCATATACTGCAGCAGCTCCACATTTTTGATATGGAACTTAGCGAAAGTTCAGTCAGGAAGAATATCTCCTTGCGCATGCCCTCTAAGTCACAAGAAGGTTTCCGCTTTCTCTAAGCTTCACTAGCTCATTTTCCTCTTCATCCAGTCACAACCTGCCACACTCTTCCCTAGCCAATCACTTGTAAGCTGTCAAACTTTAAAAGTGCTCCCTCTCTCTGCTGTCATTCAGCTATCATTTCAGCACCACAAAGATTTTGCAACCCACCACCACCCCTTCACCTCCTCAACCGCGGACACCTGGCAATCTCCAATCAAACCCTCCGATCAGAAGTCCCCTTCATGAAGTCATCAAACTGCACTCCTCATCACCACCAACAGTCTCCGGGGGAAGTCTCCTTCAGTCTGGAAGCTCCTAATCGTCGGACCGCTTCCATTGGTGATCTACTTCCTGCCGGGGTCTAAGTGCCAAAGTCTACTTTCCTGTTCACAATGAATTTAATCTTTCAAATTCTCTCATTTTCATTTATTTTTCTTATTAGTCTCTCCTGATTGAAATGGCTTTCTTTTCCTATGTACAAGAGCAATAACACAGATCTTCAGTACCAATGCCATTGCACATAATTGTGTTCTGCAAGTAATGAAGAATATGCTCCTGTCAAATACTGCCTTTTGCAGCACAGGCGTGTCTACAAGGGAAACCTGATTGGCCATTACAAATGTCATCCCATTATTCTAAAGTATGCTTGGCTATCTGCCCAGCGAGAGGTGGGACCTTAGTTCAAAGCAACTGTTTGAAGCAACTAATAAATCTTATTTATCAAAACAATTTGATTTAAAGCCCGATGGTAGTATAAATATGTCTCAATGTTTGCCTTTTGTGTGAGACTACTATATACCCAGCACAACAAATCTTACCACATCTGGCCTGTTGTGATGAAGACAAGGAGCTTTGAGCTGAGCTGCAGGACAATGTGGGTGAGCTGTGGTCCAGTGGTGGTCATAGCCAACATTCATCACATTCTCATCCCAGATCATCACATATGGATGTTTTGTCATGCGCCCTTCTCGTCATATCCAGACGTGCAAGGTACCCTTTGGCGTCGCCGGACAACACTCTAAACCTTCGCTGACTCACAATGGGCCCTTTGGTATCCGTGGCCAATGCGCACAGGCTCGCACCCCGCACATCCTACCCTGATGCACAAGGTCTATGTTACTTTGGTTAATTTTAGCCACAAAACAACGTGACGTTTGGTTAAGTTTAGGCACAAAAACCAGTTGGACTGTAGATATATATAAGGGCAACAACAAAACAAGAGAACAGTGCTTTAAAAAACATACTTGTTGACTACACATTACACAATGTTAGGCTTTTGTGAAGCCAAATGTTAAGTAGTTAGCTAGGTAGCTAAGGTAACCATTTCCCAACCATTGCTTTTGAGATAACATACTTCCATCACCTACTTAACTGGACGCATTGTTGTGTCTATGAGTCACATTTTTGCAGTTAATCAAAATAAAAGTCCTCTGCTATGTTCATGTCTTTTTTTTAATTAATAAATGATTCATTGATTTATTGATTACTGATTCAACTTTGACTGACTGGAAGTCACTTGTTTACCACATGGTCCTCAGTCACTGCAGGCCCAGATCACAACAATGAAAACTGTTATCAGTACTGATAATATGCAAAAAATATGAAAATAACTAGAGAAAAACTGGAACTTTTGATATGCACAAAATGTCATGAACTTATGTGACTTAATATTACAGTGCTATATCTAATTATAACTTCAGCTTTACTTTAGTCGACTATAGTTAGGACATACGATTATTGGGTATGAGGGGGGATAATCCACACGTGTCATCTTGAAAGTCGAGAGCGAACAATGGAAAAGTTAGGCAAGATGGTCCACTGGGTAATTACATACAATCCATACCCACTGTTCACAAAAATACAAATACAAACACACACACACACACACACACACACTACTGATTCATATTCCTAATCCCCAGGGACGGGTTCGGCCGTCCATCTGGGACAGATGGGTGAGCATGGCGCGCGTTCGGCATTAGTCTACGCCCCGCTGGTTGCCTGGCCACGATCCTCCTGCATTTGATCCTATTAGGAGGTGAATGAGGAGATGGACATCAGACTGACAGTCCAGGACTGACCTCCATTTGGCCACCTGACCCGAATATTCATTTGTCCACACATATGCCACTCCAAAAACTGACATATTGCACAAGGCTTCAGCTAATTCCCCTCAATTGTTCATATCAAAGTGTTTGTCATCAGTTGTGAGAGAGAGATGATGAAGTGGGGTATATCTGCAGGCTGAATCAATAATATACCATAAGTGTTAGACTAACAGCTTGTATTTACTAATTACTCCAGTGGTGCTGTCTGTGTACATTATGTATACAAGAAAGTTCAAGGTTGTTTTCTTATGAAGCAGAACTTTTCTGGATATAATCAGGTATCAACAAACACAACTGATTCACAACACTCAGCACACATGCAGTTAGTGTGAATCAAATGTCAAAATTACATTTATGTTCAATAAACATGCAGCAACAAATGCAAAGCAGAGGTTGGATTAATTAAGAATGTTAACATAATACAATTTTTACAAAAGTTTTAATATTTTCTCTACATTCTAGAGTTAAACCCTGTATTTTTTACACCACTTCATTAATAACAGCTGTAATTATTGTTTCTTTTTTTAATGTAAGATTTTACATTGGAATAAAATATTACTTCTGTGCTTTCTTCTGCCCTTTCTTTTTCCTTATTTCTTCACCTTATTCCTTTCTTACTTCCAGTTATCTGAAGGTAGTGGTTTGTTTTGTTTCCTTTTCCATTTCCTTTTTTATACTCTCATGATTCCAATATCTCCAGTTTATTGGAATACCAAGAATACCAACACTGATACATGCTCGATGCACTTGTCAATCTGTCAGTAATTTAATTCACAATACGTGCTTTTTACTTTTAATCATCATAATAGCCAGAGAGGCTACTAACACCAACAGCCTAGTAGGAGGATATTGCATTGTTGCATGGGTGAGTCCTGTCCTGCAGCGACACCTGAAATGTCTAACACATAAGGCCAGGCTATCAGACCCCATTATACTGTAAATCAGTATTAACATAGGTTCATTTCACAGCAGACATTTGGACATTTGGCCATAAACACAGGTGTCATTAACAGCATTAATGAAGACTTCAAGTGTCCTAGTAAACCTTTCAGTGAAAAGGAATGAAAATGAACTTTTTCTTGTAATAGATTATTTTTCTGTTATAGTATTGCTGCTTTTTAAATGAAAGACTTGGGTACTTCTACCAGTGCAATACATAAACCTAAAAAACAACAAAGAACTACATAGCACAGAATGATATACTGAAGCAATGCACAGCCTGCAGACATTTTGATGTGTCTCTATTTTCAGTCCATATGTACTTAAAGGATTTTCTATGCACCGCTGCTGGTTGTTAATGAGTCCCAGAACAGGAAATTACAATCCTTTTGGACAGGAGTGGCAGAGATTAGTTTAGTCCAAGTCACTGTGATCCTAAATGTAACCGGCTGGTTATAAAGTGCACGCCCCCTCAGTGCACCTCCAGGAAGTTTTACCTATGACCCTCATTTTCTCATTGTGGGCAGGAGATAAATACCCCTTTATGGCGTCACTCTCTCTCTTCCGCTGCTGTGAGTTTCCACTTCCAGGTTCAGGTATGTGGCGTGTGCTGTGGAACACACCATGTTTGTTACTGTCCCATTTCTAAACTTTAAATGTATTTTAGGCCAGTGTATCGGCATTCCATGCCATTGTCCGTGTGTGTGTCTGTGCGTATTCCAGCCGGAAGAGCTGAGGTCCAGGCTCGTGGGTCGCGAAGGCAGATATTTCCTGGGGTGTTCTGATTGAGGGAGGCTACAGACAGCTGAGGTAACTTTTTCAGTTTATAGTCGATTTATTGAGTATTCAGGCAGAATATTGGTTATTATTCTTCATTGTTTTGTACGTCTTAGTACTATCCTTGTTTGTTTTATTCTCTATCTGTTTTTTTATTTTTGTTCTTAAAGACCCTTTTACAGCCGACTTAATCAAAAATATGCGCGCCCATCGAGGAAACGGAAGTGGCGTTTGTTTTGCCCCAGCCATATTCAGATGAGTCAGCAAGCTACCAAGCTTTAAACATTGAATTACAACTGTCGCCCGCTTCAACGTGTCTGGTTGTTGAGTTTTCAGTTGTACAAATCGATATTCCAACAGTGGACTGAAGTTTTACAGGATTCCGACCGGATCATGACCGTTTCATAGCAACCAGCAGCGTTGGGTTAGGATTAGCTAGACAAAAAGAGTAGGAGAGGATGAGAAACAATACAACAAGAGTGTATAATCAAATCTTTTCCAAAACATACTGTTAATTCCAAACCATTTCCAGGCCTGGAAAACAGTTTTACTAATTTTTATAATTTTCCCAGGAATATCATGACTGTGGGAACCCTGTCTTACTAAAATCATTAAGCAAAGCAAAAAATGCAGGTGCACAATAGATAACAGACAATCTAATTTTCAGAATCAGCAATCTAAAGGCAAATGCACTGACATGGTCAAACTAACAAAGCACTTATCTATGCTCGGTCAACTATTACATGTCTCTGAGTGTGACACTGTTCTTCCTAGCAGTTTTTGAAGCTGGAAGCTTTGAATCTGGGAGCTGCCTGCCTAGCCTCTTTGGTTTGTGGAAGCTGATTTCCCTCAATGGAGCTGGCTTGACTCTGTTGAGGCACAAGGTGACAACTAATAGATTAAATTTGACTATAAAAAAAATAATTATCAGAAATAATTATTTCACCTAGTCTTGTTTTCTATCTGCTCATTAATGTATCCGTTCCATAATACTTTCAGTGACTGTTCTAATTATTTGATGTGCTCTCTTTTTTTAAAAACAGATTTTATTTCCATTTTTTTGTTTTCCATCATAAGAATGTAACAATGCACAATATGGCCCTGACCAACCATAATAAAAGCAAATAAATTATAAAATAGACCCTTACAGTTTGTAAACAATGATGACGTACGTAAGCTGTGCATGCAGTTTGGCAATGGAAGTATGGTGGAGTCCGATAAATTGTCAAGCTTTGCGGAGGGATTAAGCACCAAAGATTACGAATGCTACCTTGCAAAGCTGACTTTGACAAACAGTGACAGACTTCCAGATCTGTATGCCATTACTGAGTGGGTAGAAGACGTTACCAAATGGCCAAATATTCAGTGGCTAGATATATTATTCTATTTTTTGGAGAAACCTAGGATGTTTCTCGTAACGTAGGATGATAAGCTATGAGCATACAGGTCACTAGATGCTTACAACTACATTCTCTGTGGTCATGTACAGAACGTGAAATACCATGACATAAATGTGGAGTTTTGTGTGTTGAAGTCAGAAGTCCTCTCCAGCCAAAGACAAGGACACAAATCTACTATGTATGATGCTTGGGTCATAACAAACAAACCATAAAACTACGTCCTGACAGCGGATTGTGCCTGCATAGCAGGGTAAGTAAGTTATTATTTTGTGTTGTTGGCTTGCTAGATAGAATAGTGATATATTTAGTTGTTATGCAAACATGAATTCTGCTTCTGTTTTACTGTAATTTCAAATTTCCTTTTCCTCACCATATCGAAAATCGTGTGTGCCTTGAGCCTGTAACTCAGTCATAATAACCAGGGCATGAAACCAACTTTTTCATGAACTAGCCTACACAGCGGCAAGTGGCTTCAGAATTTCAGCAATCTATATTATTTATATGTATGTTTCATTGCGTCTTTTTGACATTTCAGGCTTGGGTCATGCTGCAGTATTGGCTCATGCTACAGCAATATTATTCAAAGTTGAACTCTGTGTCAGGATGGACAGGACAGAGAAAGCAGCAGTTACTTCTGGAGTGTACATGTGGAAAGACATATGCAGGAAAGAAGTTGTTGGGATCCATAACTTAAAGTATTTTATGGTGTGAATCAAACTGAACTTTGTGAGACCGCATGGTCTATTGTTCTGTGGACAAGGGGAGCCTTTAGCCCTGGCTACCCCAACACCCGTTTTTTCACAGGTTGGTGCCAAACCTGCCCACTGAGTGAGCTTCCAGCTCTCATTGGTCAGTAGGATTTGGGATGGCAAAAAAGACACAAAACTGACCTGCCCTTTGTCTTCTCTCTCTTTCTCCTGGACTTCAGAGGACTGACAGCTTCTGAGCTCCAGCTCCTCTCATAATTCCAAATTTACAGTTTAGTATCCTTTCACGAGATTTATTAACTGAATCGGCTGAATCTTTTCCCTTCTTTAAGGTTGGTGCCCCGAGGTGATCTAATGTAAATTCTTCGTTTAAGAGTAGGCTTAAAACCTTCCTTTTTGATAAAGCTTATAGTTAGGGCTGGCACAGGCCGGCCCCTAG
>JBBPCS010001917.1:0-14285 GCA_037974645.1 Hollardia meadi
AATAAAAATAGTAGTAGCTGTAGGAACTATCATTTTTAAATATAGCAAGAGACATCAATCATATTATTGTTATTACTGATAATGATAATAATAAGATAATAGACACTTATGATAATAGATAAGTGTGACTGAAGATGGTTAGACATGTTAATTTTCACTGCCCCATCAGCACCCCTTTCATTTGTGGCTCAGTAGTAACCAATGCTAGCCTGGGGCCTGTTTCACAAAGTTAGCAACATATGCGAGCACCAATGTGCAACATGGGATAATTCCCTCCAGTGTTAATTTCAACAGGTGACTCATGCATGAGCATGCAAGAGTCCTGTAGAGGACTCACAAATGTGTTTGCAATATCAGAGTGACAATCATTTGTGAAACACTGTCGCCATTTGTAATCTGCATGTAAGCAGTGCTCGAAATCACTTTTGTCGTGGCTTTGGGTGTTGGAGGTGCAGTGATGGTATAATGTCTGTATGCTTCCTCTCTACAGGGTGGTGTGTCCGATGAAGTGACTCTCAGTGCTTACATCACTGCTGCCTTCTTGGAGATGAATTCATCCATAGATGTGAGTAGACCTCGCGAACTACAAATAGCTCATGCTGTTTTAACTGTAAACTGCCAAGTTTTACCCAGGCGAAAAAAGAAGAAAACAAGAAGTTGGCACATTTAACTATTTTTTGTAAATATACATTTTCCAGCATGTTTTTTGCATTTATTTTTTTATTTGTAATGTCGCGCATGCTATTTCAATATTCCCTGGCTGTAGGAGAAGGACCAATATTTCAAAAAATATACTGTAGCATTAATTAATTAAATATCACCACAAATACTATGAACTGCAGTTGTAAAACGCTAACAAAATAACATTTTCTTAATATTTAATCTCTTTTTAAATGTAGTAGTAGACATACTCATTTATTTTAGAATGTAAGCAAAAAACCCTGTACTATTTTGTAGCTTTTCGGAAAGGGTGATGAAATAAACTTTCTATGTAAAAAAAAGATCTCTCTTTCAAAATTAAAAAAAAAAGAGAACTAACATCCAGCCAGTATCAGCCAGTCTGTAGTATATGCACAGCCACGCACATACACACTGCTAACAAGACACTGGACTGACAAACAACTTCCCCTGCCAAAAATATGAACTCATGGCTTCTGTTTTAATACATCATTAAGCTCTCTGCTGGTTTCTCAGTGTTATGCTCCTTGGCACTTGTAATTGACTTCTATGCTAATGTTTTAAATACATGTGTACACAAAAATATTAAACAGGATTTAACTGATGCTAATGTTTTGTGTCAGAGCCAGTATTAATGCTAACACACAATATTACATGTATTGTTACAATGCATAACGTAACCATGGCTTGTTTTCCTCTGAAACTGGTGAGAGCTTAATGATAACTGTGGCTAGCAGCTAAAATATACAAAACGTCTGCAACCACAGAGCAGACGGCACAGAAAAATAGAAAATAACATACTCAACATCAAAAGCAAAGCCTGAGTAAATTATATCCAGGAAACTCACTCTGTTTTCTTGGTTAGCATGCAGGCTCGTTTGACAAAGACTTTTGTTGGTGGTTTATTTTGGTCCACGTTGGTAGTTGTTTCAGGTTAGTTGTAATAAATTGGTAAATATTGGTAATTAATTGATTCCTGGCCTGTTTATGTTTGTGCCATGTACTCACTTTGTAAAGCTTACTTTGTGTGCCGTTGTTTAGCATTATTGCCTACATTCGCTGAAGTCATCCCTGAATATAGATATTTAGCAAAGACAAAGACAAAATTATTATAAAATATAAAATATTATTATATAAATATTTATGCAATACAATCAGTTAAGTCCTGAGATCATTTATTATAATGTTTTTTATTCTAATCTGTTATAGGATCCAGTGGTGAACAAGAGCTTGTCTTGCCTCAGGGAGTCCATCGGTGACCTCAGCAACACCTACACAACAGCTCTGATGGCGTACGTCTTCACCCTGGCCGGAGACATGGAGACCCGTGCTCAACTTCTGGAGCATCTAGACAAGGTTTCAGTAAACAAAGGTGAGTCATTCTCCTCAAGGAAATCAATCTTGCTTCAATTCTGTATGTATGAATGTAGCTAACTTTGTGCCTGTTTGTCTGTTTGTGGGTGGCTGTTTGTAGGAGGCTTCCTCAACTGGGATCAGACAACAACAGAAACGTCAGCCTCTCTGTCTGTGGAGATCAGCTCTTACGTGATTCTGGCCAAACTCAGTAACTCTCCTACGGCTGAAGACCTGGGCTACGCCACTCGCATCGTTAGATGGCTTACAGGGCAGCAGAACCATTATGGAGGCTTCTCCTCCACACAGGTACAGCCCAAACAGTAAAAAGTTGGACTCTTAGTTAAATACACAGTATTCTCTTCTGGGACAAATATAATAACAACAGAGTTATATGAGATGTCTGTAGCTTAGCTGTGACCTACTACTGAAGCCTTTTAAGTCCCTGTCTTGTGAAAACCAAGCATCTCCAAAATGCCAACATATGGTGAGCTTTGCAAAACAGCCCTATTTTTATCTTTGTGGCAATGCATCTTTCAGCTCATTCAATGGGCTTTTCAATAGGGATAAACAATATGGGATTTATGCCGACTTTCAATATGCCAATATTTTCCAAGTCATTTTTGCAAATTGCAGATGTCGATATCGATATATATGTTTTGTTTTTTTTCCAACTAAGAAATTAAGTCTCTCTTATGGTGAAATTAACATATTATTATGCCTGTTCTTATCGTGATGGCCTACTGGCAGATGCAGACATAAAATACGATAAATGGTTTACATTGCATGCACATAATTGACTTTATTGGCTAATACTGATGACTAGGGCTGTGAATTGGCAATATGATATGAATTACGATACATATATTACAATATATTGCAATACTGTAAGCAAGGTTATATATTGGACATAGGCCTGTGTTCTTTGTGTTTACACTAGCAATATGTGCTTCCTTCTTCCTGTCTTAGTTAAAGTTGTTATATTGGAGTGGAAGACTCAAATGGCTGAAGATAGATTACAAATCTGCTTTCAATCCATCTGGGATTTAAACAACACACTGCCAATGCCACAAATCTTTAAATGTAAACAATCAAAAATTGATACTGTGTTTTTGAGATTTGATATAGTATCACAAAACATAATATTGCCTTACTCAAGTGTATCAATATTTTCTTACACCCCTTCTGATGACGTGCTGATATCATCGTGCATCCGTACTGTAAAATGTTTTTGTTTATCTTATGAAGTAGTAGAATTTTTTTCAACCTATAAAAGAATACTAAATGTCACTAAATCTATCTGAAAACTTCTAAATCACATAATTTAGCAATACTTTTTGCAGGATAGTATTACTGAGCACCTGAGCATTCAATTTTAATTGTTTGACCTTACAGGCAGCCATTATTGTCAATTGATTTCGATATACGATAATACTCAGAGAGACCTGAAATTGATGAAGTGAACTCCTACATATGAAACCTTTTGTAAACAAAAGTAAATGTTTACGTTTGTATAGATTTAAACACATTGTGTGTGTGTGTGTGTGTGTGTGTGTGTGTGTGTGTGTGTGTGTGTGTGCGTGCGTGCGTGCGTGCATGTGTGTTGTAGGACACAGTGGTAGCTCTTCAGGCTCTGGCTCTCTACGGCACTCTGGTGTTCAGTAAAGATGGTTCAAGCGCAGTGACAGTCCAGTCTCCCACTGGCCTGCTGACATTTAATGTCAATCAGGACAACAAACTGCTCTACCAGGAGAAGGACCTGAAGGACGTGGCAGGAAAATACAGCCTGAATGTGAAGGGCACTGCATGTGTTTCAGTGCAGGTCTGTAGTCACCGCAACTGTTCCTGTTCCTCTTGATATAAATACACCACCACAACACTACACTAATGTACTGTAACTATGCCACAATGTTAGCAGCTCAGAGCTCAACAGTGAGGTTCCTTAAGTGAAAATCCCATTCATATTCTGAATAAAGGATTTTGATTATCAGCCATAATGTCATAAAGTAGTTACAACTGAGCTATGAGAATGTGAAAATGTTGATATGTGCCACAAGTCTGTATGATATCAACCTTGTTGTTCATATCAACCTTGTTGATATCATATATGTTTTATTCACAATGTAATGGAAAGTACTACACTACTCACACTTCTAAAGTGTAAAAGTGAAGTCTCTGACTGAGTTCGCTATTAGCTTGTATATGTTCACCACACCTGTGAAAGTCATGCAGGCTAGTGAGTTACTGCTACCACCGAACACTACCATCAGATTGTTCATATCACGTTTACCACAGAGTAACCGGAGTGTCCCATAGGGGTGAAAATCACTACAAGTCAGGCCATGTGCTGGACTGTAGTGTTTGTGAGGGCCAGCTTGTGGGTTGTGTCTGGGCCAGTAGGAAAAACAACACAGGGTTGGTGAGTTTTTCAGGTCAGTTAGGTAGCTAACATTAGCTAACATTAGGTCACCATTAATGGACGTACTGTACTACCGTGATTACAACATTATAATCTGTATTACGATATACTGTACACTATATGAAAAACTATACACACACTCACATCACACTAACTACAATATATTACAACACTATATTAACAATAGAAATACTATAATAATGACAAATGTTAAATTCACTCCATTGCCAGAGCAAAAAGGTGTGACAGAACACACCTTGTTCGCCTTTCATCAATATCAAACCCTCTTTATGTACCTCTTTCCCAGATTTCTCTTCACTACAACATCCCAACTCCTACTGATGTCAACACTCTCAGTGTGGAGGTCAAAACAGAGGCCATCTGCACTAGCAAATCTCAGAGACCCAAAATCACCCTGAACATAAAGTCCCTGTAAGTAATCATCAACAACTAGATCCATGTTACAACAATGTTGAAGAAGAATATTGAGCAAATAATCCTCTGTATCTACCAGCTTGGACCAAGTACCTTTTGTTGGATGGAGCTGTGGGATATGTTAACTGTAGATGAAGCCCTTCCAAAGCCTCATATTATAAAAGTGTCTCTGCATACAACTAGTAGCTAAAACTATGGAGGACAGGATGAAATCTCACTGCGTAACATCACATTTCCATCTTTGCATTACAGATACAGTGGGAAGGAGAACAGTACAAACATGGTGATCCTGGATATCAAAATGCTCTCTGGATTTATCCCAGAGCCAGCATCTTTGAAGAAGGTGAGTTATCACAGTAACCTGAACAGAAATGGTTTTCATCTGTTGTTGATGAACAACCCGGCTGAATATCGTCTCCTCGCAGCTCAAAGGTCTCCGGGCGCAGAACCGAGTTGAACAGAAGGACGATCATGTTCTTGTGTACATACAGGAGGTGAGAGGAATTCACAGTGAGGAACAATAGATGATGCGCTCCAGATTCAGTACTGATTGTGGCATTTGTTTTTCTTCCAACAGTTACTGAGGGACCTACCCTGCCACCAGAGCTTAGAGCTCATACAGGAGCACCCAGTGCAGAACCTGAAGCCAGCTGTGGTCAAGATCTATGACTACTACCAGCCAAGTAATTTAGATACTCTACTACAGTTCTCTCTAAACCTCATTTACAGAGACCACACCACACACTGAAACCTCTGGTCCTCACTAGAGCTGTACAACAAAGTGAACACAGAATTGTAATCTCAGAACCCATCAGCTATTGTCTGACGATACCAACGGCCAATGTTTAAGAGCTTCCAGTGTAGCCAGTGGATATCCGGAGAACGGATATTCCCTCCAAGACTTCTTCTTATGACCATTGTTTATTGTCCGATGAGCAAATTGAGACGCAAGAATCGATATGGAATTGAGAGATGGCTTTTAATTTATGTGCATATGAAATTTTTAAAAAGCTAATAAAAAGCTAAGTCATCAGATGATAATCAGTGGGTACCGAGAATGCATTCCGGCCAATACATTCAGCCTCATTTGCTCCCCACACGGACTATATTCAACTGCTCAAATGTGATCAAGAGTAGTCAGATTACAGTGGAAACCAGGAAGCTTCCGATACCAAAATCTTGTAACTGGCTTACAGATTATGTCTTCATATGAGTTATCTATTTATAGTATCAGAATAGTAATTTCTAGTTCTACATGTTTTTAATGAGTTAGACTGTTGAACACATGAAGTAAGTTTTACTCTTTTTTTGTTTGTTCTCTCTCTTCTATCCTTTACTTCTTGTTTTTCCTCTCAGGTGACCAGTCTGAGACAGAATACAACTACCTTTGTGTTGCAGGTAACAATCTGTAATTACATAGCACAGAAGCACACCTATGTTTCTTAAAAAAGAAAGACCTAAAACATCCTACCCCCAACCACAAAACTGGCCAGAATCACACTTATGTACATTTTGGAAATCAACCAATAATTCAATGACTAAGGAATAATATATTATTAAATTTGCCAATTTTGTAACCTAAAATCAAATTAAGCAAACAACTAGTAGAGATGGTAAGTCTTAACCGTAATTTTTTTTAAATTCTTTTGCAGCTTGAAGAGTGACGTGTGGTCAGTCCTCAGATCATCAGTATAATTTAAAAAGCCCTGCATTTTATGAAAGATCACTTTTATGTACCTTGTATATTTTAATGTCTGTTTCTGTAAACACACACAAACAAAGTCATGCATTATGGACAATGAAATAAAGTTTTCTCTCCCACTCAACAAACAACAGGTCTTTGGTTGTCTCTGTTTTTCACTGTTTCTTCTCTCTGCAGTCTTATATATCCACAGACCGGAGGTTGTGCAGGTCAGCTTAGTCTGTAAAACATATGTTCAGAAAAGTAACATGTGTTCTTATGGCTTTCTTTAAGTAAGTCATTTAAGTAAGGTTTAGATAACATAACTCAGAGTTTGTTGATTAACAGCTGGCCAATTAAATGACCAATCACCTGACATTTCCTCTCCACGAGGCTGACAAAAGTGTTGAAATAACCAAAAATGGTAGTCTCAACAACAATTGTATGGATTGTTATGAAATTTGGGGCAGTTTTTCATGTCTCCCTCAGGATGAATTCTAATAACTTGGTGAGCCCCTGACTTTTTATCTAGCACCATTACCAGGTAATACTTTGGTTTATATTTAAATATCTTACTGATGACATTCTCACCCATCTCAGCTGTTCTTTGTCTTTTGTGCGAATTAGCATTAACAAATGTCAGCATGCTAACACGAAAACTAAAATGGTGAATATAATACATTATCTGCTAAACTTCAATGTGTTAAAATTGTCTGCTGTTTGGTGCTGAGCATGTCTTGTACAGTGGGTTTATCAGAACTATCAAGGTGAGAGTGAACCAAAATTGTAAAGTTGCTACCCATTAAAACCAAAACAATGAGCTGAAAAACAGTAAAACACTGCAGGTGAGGGGAACTGCAGTTACATTATGAGCACACTTTAATGACACAGTCATTTGATCCAATTTTAATATAAAAATATTGATTGGTGCAGCTATAGGTATCACAAGTAGGATTGTGTCTCCCGATGTACCAAGAATCAACATTCACTACATCAGCTTTACAGACGTGTTAGCCTCTCTTAGCCTTCTTTAGCTCATTGTTTTGGTTCTCTGATTGAGCCCCACTGCTCTACTTATGCTGTTTGTAGCAAACAAGCTCAGACAGGCTCAAAGGACACCACCAGCCCAGCAGACTAAACAGAATGAATCTCGAAAAACTCTTTAAAAACAGACATGTTTGTACAACCTGTCTGGCCAGATCAGCCAGTCAGTTCTGCCTTGCCTAGGTAAGAGAGTTACTAGCTGGTCAACATTTATCAATACATGACATTAATCTGCATCCAAGCAAAGTCCATTTTAATGGCCAAATCAGCAAAGAGGACATCCACAAGGTCAGTCATTACTGAGTCTGCTGACACACTGATGATTATTCATTCACTGTTGCTGCTACTAAGTATCCACTATTTGCTTTCACTCCAAAACCTGCACATGAGGTCAGAAACTGGACATTAAGGTTAACTCTCAGACTGCCAAAGCAAAACAGCAGCCAGCCAACAAGTGAATCTAAATAACAGCCTACACTTTGAAAACAAAAGTTTATGCAGTGATGAGAAAATAGTATATTATTTCCATCCAGGATGACACACTACCACTAGATGGCTCTAGTGCACTGAGTGATGGAGTCCTAGCTGAGAGTGGCGAAAGGGCCATGTTTGTAAAATCAGGGTCAGGATGAATGTGTCAGAAACTGTGCCACAGTCCCTCAAAATGTCTGTGCACAGCCATGTTTAGTGGTTCTCCTTGTAAAACATAATAAAACATGATCTTTACTTCTTTTTTCCCCCCAGGATTTACTGTTGATGAATTTTGATTTTCTGTGGGTGGCGCTGTTATCTTGTTTCTTTGTCATCACCCTCTTCTCAACTCAATTGTTCTGCCAGCTCTGTATTTTATTAACACTTCTAATTTGTGATGTTTAACAATACATTCACTCGCCTTTGATGACCTTTTCTGTAATGCACACAAAAGCAAGTTCAAAAATAATGTATAAGTAGTGATTTGCTTATTACCACATTGGGCTATTTAGATGAGACATTTTCCACAGCAAACATTCAAACTTTTCATAGCAAGAAAGAACACAGCTGTTACTATTCAAACTAACAATGATTCTGGTTCAATAAGTCTCACAGTAAGCCATTCCAGTGAGTCAGCATGCACAACACCAGGGCCCTGAACCCTGTCCCCTAAACCAGTGATCCCCAACCAGTAGTGCTTGTACCCCAGGGGGTACTTCTGCTGTTGCCAGGGGACAGGCCTGCCCACAGAAATGACAGGCCCCTGAAAAGGTCCAGTGAATGGGCCCTCCTCAAATCTGCTTTACTCATATCAACACATGCACATGCTCTCTCTCCCTCCAACATAAATACATTCAGAATGTGTTCACTATTATCGACATCATTCTCTTTTTCACAAGTGGTGGTGGCTCCTTCACTGATGCAAGGAGGGGGTTAGGGTTCCCAGAAAGCATTCCTTTTTCCCCCCTTATGGGTGGCCCTGCCAGGGGGTATGTGGAATGACTGTAGAGTAGCTAAACTAATTTGAAAAAAATGTATGATTAATTTAATAAAAAATAAAAATGACATCCACATATTAGTCAGCTAAAACAATTGAAGCGCAGATTAGATGAAATAGTTACCTGAATGTAATTGATAAATAATTTAAATAATTAGCTAAAAGTAATGGATAAATGGTTGGAAAGTCTAGTTTTTGCCACTTCATGTGGTTGTAAAAGCAAACTGACCAAACCAAACAGACAATTCAATCGTTCAATTGTATGGAAATCCACTTTTATATGATTAATGGTTAAAAAACAACCATTTAAAAATTAATTTAAATGAACACATTTGGAAAAAGGCCTATCATCATCGTCACCATCATTATCAATTTTCATAATCAGCAGGCAGCAACGCAATGACATCATAGGCTTTCTTCTCTGGGGGTAACTTCATTTTTTTTAAAAATATTGTACAATTTGATAGCATTCCGCGTAAACAGGCTCTAAAAACTACATGGTGTAACTTTAAAAAATGTACAACTTCATAGTAAGCTAATAAATGTCTAAAAATGGAAAAAAATGGTTTTCAGTTATCAAGCTACGTCACTTCCGGGATAAATGGGAGAGCAAAATGACAGCTGGTTTGTTTTTATCAACAAGGAAAATTCAAAGTAGACATTAAAGGTATGTAGAACGACGACCTTCTATTTAATCGGTTGTTAGACGTTCTCATAGCATATTGTGATTAACTAGTGGTTGTTGAAAGTATATTTATATCGTTGCCATCTGTAATCCATCTCGGGCTCCATCGAGCTGCTGCTGGGGGTCAGACTCTCTGATACAGAGTCTGGACTGGACACTGTCTGCTACTCGGCTGTCAACAACAGGCGATTTGCCTTTATTATTCACCGATTAAATGTTGTTTCCTTTAGCCGGGAACATGATGGGGGAAAGTGTTGTTATTGTAGGTGCAAGGTTAGCTGTACGCTTTTTAATGATAAGCCAAACCTCATTCACAAATCTGTCAATTTTGAGTTGTCTTTTCCTTGTCGGCCTATGATAACGTGACAACACGAGTTTAAGACCTTTTATTAATAACCCAGAATGATTAATAAATTCGGCGTAAAATGTATTCAATATGTACCGCTTACAACAATAAAATACCAACTTTTGTAATCGGTCTGCATGTTATTGTCGGGACCACTTTTCAGCAAATAGATGTGGCTTGGTACGTGTTTGTAGTCAGTAAAACACGTATAAAAGTTGAAGTCTTGGCTAAATAACTATTGCTTTTTCAAAAGGCCATATGCCGAATTTACATGTGATGATGATGAATTGCAAATCGCCATGTTTGACAAATTGTTGTATGTTTACTTTTACTAATAAGCAAGGAAATATAAAATTACGATACTTTTTAAAGGGGATTTGGCATATCGGGCTCCCATTTGAACAGAACAAACCAAATTCCATTCAAACCTTTGTCACTTTATAGATACCTGATGCCTCGCTTCACAAAGATTTGCATATCAGATCGGTGTTAAATCCAATAGTAGCACAACATTGCAACAAAAAATTTACTTCTATAAATCGTTTTTTGTTTTTCTATTGTTGCCACAATAATTTTTCACTCAATAGATGTTCCTATGTGAGAGGCTCCAGCTACTAAACAGTCTGTAAAAGTTGAAATAATTGCTGCTTTGTCAATAAAATGCATGCCGAATTTACGAGAACTTGCTTCATCAATTGCTATCATGTTTTACAAATTGTTCGGCCTACATGTGTACATTTAGCCTACATTTAAGCACAGATACATAACATTCTCAGCTAGAACCACTTCATCTGTATTAACTTCTTTTCTTCACTATTCAAGTGACTTAATTCCTGCACAATCAGTCATTAACAGTGGTGGAAGAAGTATTCAGATCCTTCAATACCACACTGTGACAATACTCCACTACAAGTCCTGCATTACAAGTCTTATGTACGACCAAATCTGTAGGCTTCATATTATCAGCAAAATTTACTTAAGAGTATCAAAAGTAAAAGTAGGCCTGCTCATTGTACAGTAAATTGTTCCCTGTCCGTTTGGATTAATAGCAGGTGTTTAAGGTCATTTTTAACTACTTTATGTGCTGTTTGGTAGTTGAATGTACATCAGTGTATCATATTGTATAAGAGCATTGCGTGGCTGTCCTGTCAGAACCATGTATTTCTAAAAAGTTAACTTTTCATGAGCTTAAAAAATCAGCCCCGTTTTCAGCTTTGTGACGATGCATTTTCCAGTTAATCCAACAGGGTTTTTAATTAGTTTATTTCGTGTAAGAAGTTGGAGAATTTCCTCAATAAACACGGCATCCATTAGTTTGTCACAAACATTCAAAATCAACACATTCGGAGATTTACGAATGTATTTATTTTCATTTTATTGTCAATGGATTGGAAGGAGATGAAAAATCTTAACCTGAAAGGTAACTAAGACAAATGTAGTGGAGTAAAAAGTACAATATTTGCCTCTGGGATATAATGGAGCAGAAGTACAAAGTTGCATTAAATGGAAATACTCAAGTTAAGTACAAGTAGCCGGAAGTTGTACTTAAGCACAGTAATTGAGTAAATATACTGATTTATATTGTACCACTGGTCGTTGAGTGTATTTGTTTTGTCACTGACAGATGTGTTTTATTCTGTTAACCCTTGTGGGGTAATTCCTGTCTGGTGTGTGTTTGCACTGTCACCGAAGTCAGACAGCAGCACTCGGCTCTACTCATAAGAAATGTAAATATGCTCTTGCGTTCTTTTGATTTTATTGACATTGGCAAATGAATAACATAGCAGACACTGATCCTCGACCTTGTTTGTTCTTCAGTCATGTGGTGATTTCCCCTCCAAGTTTTCCCTTTTCTGTTCTGTCCAGAGCAAATCCTGACAAGTGATCAAAGAGGGACCAGCATTTCTTCTGGAGACATCTGTCAGCCCATACCAGCCACTCTGGAGTAAGACGTTACTGACTATGGCCATGGCCTTGTCTTTCGTCTTCCAAATAGACAGCCTTGTCTTGTGTAAAAGTTCATGATATTTAGTTTCAGTTGCACATCAAATGAATGAACAACTCTCAGTGGAAACAAAATGAATCAAGCTACTCCTGATTTCGTTGACAGGCCATCAGCCCAAACACAGAAGAAGACAGTGAACAGTGATACTGGTCAAATCAAGGGAAACGTCTCTTCAGGTAAGACGCGTCATCCATATCTTTCCAACTACAGTCATATTCAGTCATAGAAACCTCACATGCATGTTGTGTTGGATCTGTGTGTTATTTGTGTCGCGTCTGCAAAAATAACTGTGGTGCTATAGCCATTAACTTGATTTATTAGCTGAAGAGTAACAAAGTGCTTTCACACATTACCACAATTTACTGCAGTCCATTTTTTTTTGTCAAATAAGACATTGTAACAGGATCCTTTTATTTTTTTTATTTCAGCAAAACCGCTACATAATTTATGCCCGCCTGCCTGCAGCAGGTTTCACAGGAAGGCTCTGCCCACTGAGTGTTTTAGGACACACACAGTTACTCGTCATTTTAATTATAGAAAGTTAAGTGATAAGTTAGGTCAAAAGGGCCTTCTTCACATTGCCACGTATTTTTAAAAGTTCAGCGTTCTTGTTTCTCTCGTCTGGGCAAACTCAGGCATGTTTAAATGGGGGCAGTGTCTCTGTGGTTTGCTGATAAAGAGTTGAGGACACCTCCTTGTGTCCTTCGCTGCTCTCATTATCATTCGAACCACTCTTAAAAAGAAATGCAGGCATTTATCAGTCCTGGCCACCCTTCTGTTTCTGTATGGATGCCTGATCTGTACAGGCTAGAACTGAGAAAACTGGAATGGTTTATCGACAAACTATGCTTTTATGGTGAATGTGTTAGTAATGGCTGCATTATGGAATGAGGAGATAGTAAAACTGCAAGTGAATTCCTGAAATAAACGGACTGATTATTGACATCAGCAGGACACTAGTGTTTGAAATTTTAGACCAGTGTTGTGCCGTGTGAAACCAGCTGATAACCTGCAGCATGAGGTCAAAACACTGGGCTGCAGAGGCTGGCTAGAAATGGAATTTCTGGAAGGCTATGAAACTTTGGCAGTTCAGTTAATGAACATTTATCATCCGTTAATTAAAGGTCCCTTCCACACAAAAATGTGTATGTGCACTTCCTCAAAATATGAGATTCAAACACCAGGCGAGCTAGATTTGGTACGTCACAAACATGAAAGCCAATCATTGTCTAATTAGCAAATATTACTCCTGCTAAGAAGCCAGTTCCCAGGCTAACATGGTTGGCTATCAAGATGTGAACACACTGTAACATCGTAGCAGATATTATGACTGATGCTCAAACATGTAACCTTATGGCTGAATCTCTCCCATGTTTACTCCAACACTAGCTGTCTTGACACTAGCTGATCTTTCACCGGTCAAGCTAACGCAAACAGCGGTCGTGATAACACCACAAGGCCTGTGATTCATAGCTCGGGAATTTCTCAATGAGGGAGAAAGAGTAGATGTGCTTCCAGCCCCTTTTCAATTTTTAAAAACTTTTAATGGGAGGAAAACCATGTTAAATAAAATATTAGTCATAGCTTGTACTTTAAGACATGACTGGAGGGGAACTTTAGAGAGGTTATAGCCTATGTAATGTGAATATTTGCTGCTTTTCACATTGATCTCTGGAAAATAGCTATTTTTGACTATTTTCTGAAGTTTCTTTGATTACTCAAAAATAATGGATAAAGCCATTGTTATTAGATATTAGATGTTATGAGATTACGTTTAATCATAGCTTTTCTATACTTTCTTGAAAAATAATTTAAAAATTTTGCTATCATGGTAGATGAGGTGTGGTAAATTTCAGAATTTTATCTCAAATATGAATTTTTGACATTTTGAATTCTATCCTCATGTAAACAATTGCAGTCAATGGGAATTAGAGCATCTTTAAACATCAATTTCTCCCGTATGGAGCAGTCAATCTTTGGAAAAATAAATTACAGACATCTCTTTGTTGTTTAGATGAAATACACAAATTCTCATTATTTTGTTTTGATTAGTGAATTTTCTCCACTAGTTTAAAATGTTCCTTTACATGCAGCCAGCTGGTTTCTCACTCTGCAGGTAGCTCAGTGAGATCAGGACTCGCCCTCTATGTTTAAGGTTGTCAGTTTGAGCC